>SDVV010029808.1:0-11760 GCA_016164225.1 Gammarus roeselii | reverse complement strand
CAGTCCCGCATGCCCCATAATGCACTGCTTATAAAGGCTGGAATCAGGCACGCTGCTGCGCGCCGAACATCCTCAGTCCCGCATGCCCCATAATGCACTGCTTATAAAGGCTGGAATCAGGCACGCTGCTGCGCGCCGTACATCCTCAGTCCCGTATGCCCCATCATGCACTGCTTATAAAGGCTGGAATCAGGCACGCTGCTGCGCGCCGAACATCCTCAGTCCCGCATGCCCCATAATGCAGTGCTTATATAGGCTGGAATCAGGCACGCTGCTGCGTGTCAAACATCCCTAGCCATGCATGCCCCATAACGCATCTCTTATTTAGGATGATTGCCACACTGATTTGCATAATTATCTTATCATCGTTACACGGACCCAACAATCACCGGTTATATTACTGCTTCGAGCGAGGTACATGTTTCCGGTGTGAAGGTAATAAACAGCCGGGCTTCGCATTGCCTTTGGATCACTGTGTGGATAAAGTATTCGCTTCGCAGTGTTTCTGGATCACTGTATAGAAGAAATATCCTCTTCGCAGTGTGTCTGGATCACTTTATAGGCGAAGTATCATCTTTGCAGTGGGTCTGGATCACTGCATAGGCGAAGTATCATCGTCGCAGTGTGTCTGGATCACTGTATTGGCGAAGTATCATCTTCGCAGTGTGTCTGGATCTCTGTATAGCGAAGTATCATCTTCGCAGTGTGTCTGTTTCCCTATATAGCGAAGTATCCTCTTCCCATGCAAACGAGAGTCCTGTCAGCATTACTCGCCGACTAGAAATATTAGGTATATTGGCTTAATTCCTCTTCTGTATATGAAACAATATTCCTCCTGGAGAGTGTATCCAGTGACCATCAGTTAACCTCTGCATTCTAGGATGACTTCGGCTGCTCTACAAATCAAGCTACCCCTCATCATAATAATTATCATTGAATTTCGCCTTAAGTGTAATTACAAATAAACATAAACTGAAAATTAAAACACACATCCCGTTTACGGTTATTGATGCTAAGCTCAGATTTATGAAACCATTGGCAATCTCTCGATCTAACGAATCCCTTTTGATGACGGGCTATTTTTTCGTTAATGATGGTCGGATGTTCAGACATCAAATAACATACTAGGCTAAAACCTGGCATAATTTGATCTACTGACCTCGCGTTAGCGCTAAGTAGGCCCAAAAGGAGCATGGTTCTGTTTCATAAGATGCACTAGTACGTTATATATCAACTAGCTCCATCATATTACACTGAGAAATTGACGTAAGTGACCAGACAACGTAATGTCCCCCGCGACAGAACCTGGCACATAGTAGCACAGATTTGAAGATAAGTAGATTCTGGAGGGGCTGCTTTCCTTAGTTAAGGCGATTCCTCACCAAATAAAAATGTTTAAACACCATGTAGAAACATGACAAACCATCCTCACATTCATGTTCCTTCGATCAGTAAATTACATTACAGACTTTGGTACACAAAAGGTTGATAGTTGAAGAAGTATGACAGCATGTTTAACAGTGTCTTTATATAGCTGGTGGGTGTCTTACCTCGAGAAGACACCCACCAGCAGTCAAGGAACACTGCATCCCATTTACACATCCTTGATCTTCAGTCAACCCATCTAATGTGAAAACACATACGTTTGCCCATTCTTTTCCATACGGGAAAGGCTTCTATGATCCACAACGTAGCACTCAGGTAATGACTTCTGTTTCTAAGGAAATATGCCGCCTGCAAGGGACGAAGTTTTGGCTAGAAGTATTATCCTAACCTGGCTTCAGACGGCGGGTCAGATGGTAATCGAAGATGAGGAAAGAGATTCACTCTAGACTCTAGAGGATCAAGTGCTTATTAGGAGATGAAGGATACATCAAGTGCTTATTAGGAGATGAAGGATACATCAAGTGCTTATTAGGAGATGAAGGATACATATACTCTTAATTAATAAACAACCTGCCGCGGTCACGCGGGGACGTTAATAGCGAGCCAGTATTGTTCATGGAATAAATCATGAATAGCTCATATGTTCATGTATATCAAGAAGTATATCTAACCTCTTGCGGGTAAATACAATAACTTAGGAACTGTTCGCTAGATATTATGGTTATAAATGTGTACTTTGTTTATCCGTTGTTATGTCTCAGGAAGCTGTCGAGGAGGAACAGGCTCAGAGGTTATGTCTCAGGAAGCTGTCGAGGAGGAACAGGCTCAGAGGTTATGTCTCAGGAAGCTGTCGAGGAGGAACAGGCTCAGAGGTTATGTCTCAGGAAGCTGTCGAGGAGGAACAGACTCAGAGTTAACCGTCGATCAAAAGTCCAATTTCATCATTGAACATTAATATGTGAACCTCATCCCGTGACACTCGGACGAAAACAGGCCTGATTGCGATTGTATTTGAGAGCGAACGATGAAAATTGGCATGAACTGCAATAAAATACGTATAATGCAAATACGATTCGTATGTTCGTTATGCTACGATAAGAGACTGAATTCGTATAAATTAAATAGCAATTAGTGCATGGAGAAGAAGAGCTAAAAAACTGTATTAATTTTTCCAGGTTTATGAGGAAATTAATTGTAATGTTTTAGATTTTTTCTTATATACAGTGGAACGTCTTAACTCTTCAATATTCTATAAATATACTCTCTGACTCAATTCTCAGAACTAAGAAAACCAATTAGATAAAATAATATAATATAATTTTTAGCGAGGTTACATCACACACAAACTTACAGCAAGGTATTTTTTCCTGATGATGAGCTACTAAAACACGACAATACTTAGTTCATTGTTTACAGTAGATGCAGAACTGGTTCAGGCCAGTATTGAGGCTGACAAGTGTAGGAAGACAACAGCAGGACTTTTAGCCCAAGCTACCCATGCCCGACTTCGTGACTACCATGCTCACGCCTGTGATATTAAGTGACGGGAATCCGCCCGTTCGTTTTCCCATGAATCTATTTAACGACCTGTTCATTTTCACTGCACACTTTTGATTGTTGAAGCCTTCAATTGGAGCTCGTTGGGTCAGCAGCCAATTGTGTGGGCTCCTGTATCGTGTGTTGGATATACCTGACCTGGCAAACGGTGTAGGACCCGAGGCAGACGGGGAACTAGAGAGCAGTGGCTCAGAGGCCGAAGGAGGCGATAAGGATGGCTCGCCCGGCAGGAGTGGTGGAGAAACAATTAACACCAATTCCAGCATAAATGAAAGCTCAGCGAGTAAATTTGCTCGGATCACTCTCAAAGATGAGAGAAGTGCTGGTGTGGTGGTAAGCACTGCACTGTGGTTTTGTCACCAGTAGAGTTACTCAAGACAAGAAAATTACCTTCAAAAAACCCTTAATCGACGTCTGTAAAGCGGGTGAGCTGAAAACAGCGTTGAAGAAGCTGCAAAACATTGCGAAGGAGACACTGGCTGTCTGCAAACCGGATGTTGTCGCCACAATCGATGGCAACCCAAGGACAGCCAATACCATAATGGACAAAATTTATGAGGTGATGCAAACCTGAAACCTCTCCAAACTGCCGACTTTTCTAATAGGATCCGATGTGAGTAGAGTGATCCCAGAAGGCGATGCGAGGAAATTAAATAGCAAGATGGAGTCCAACAGCCCCACAATTGAAAAACGCATGGACAAACTCGAGGTACTGACTACCCGAACAGGCAGTACGCAGGATAAGAGAAGGAAATGAGGCTGACAAGAGGAGCATACTGAAACATCAGCAATAGGCAATGCATGAAGAAATCTCGCCATTGGGAGAAGATTTAAAAGCCGTCAAGGAATCCATTACTCGACTTGAAGCAGTAGCGTCTATCGCCTACAGCAGTGCAATAATACCGATGCCACTCTTGAACTCGACCAAGGCCACTCTCTAGCAAACTCCGAACAAGGAACTCTGCAGCACTCAATCTGCCACCCCGCCAGCTCCCACTCAACCTGCCATCCCCCACACCCCACACAACCGGCCATCCCACCACCTCCCGCTCAACCTGTCACCCCAACGCCTCCCATATTTGAGCCTCAAATCACCCAACCCGCAAAGCCAACACAGCCTCTCGCCACTGAAACTCACGCCACCCGGCCTCTAAAGCCAACGACTCGACGATTCGAAGCGGTCTTTTGGCTGCTTGGGGTAGATACGGAGCTGCACAAGAGAACCGACCCAACAAAGGAGCCTCACTCAACAAAGGCAGCTGATAAGCAGGACACGGAGATCAAATCGCCTGCTCTACGCAAGCAAGACTTAACCGGGGTGTCTGGTGCTAATTGCATCGGCAACGGAAATAACTTGGAAGGCGGGAAATATGAGAAAGTCGACCGTATAAGAAAACAACCTAAACACCTCGTTGGAACAGGTCGGATGACATAAAAAGGCATCTTTCCCTTACAACAAAGCAGCATATATGTGTCCATCTATTGGGACATCACTCGTGAACAGATTTTGAGTGAGATAAAGAGACTAACCGGAGATGGCAGCTACACAGTAGAGAAGCTCAATCATCTCGGCAAGTTTAGTGCCTTCAGAGTCAGTTCAAGCTGCCTGGAAGTTAAGCGCCTTAAATCACCGGATATGTGGCCTGCAGGCGCTCGCGTCCGGAAGTTCTACGAGAGCAAGAAAAGCTTGGAGCAATCCTAATGAAATCAGGGAAACGATTCTCTTCAAACCAAATGCAAACTTCTCTAGGAAATTTCTGTCCGGTCACCTATAACTGGGATGGGTTTAACAGTGCAGAAAGCGTTGTAGAACAGCTGTGTACAAATAATGATAATTGTGCGTTGCAGGAGACATGGCTGTTCAAGCACGAGCTCCCGATTAGTCTATCCAGAGATGGCAACGTCCATTCCTTCTCCATATTTTCAATCAATTCAGAGGAGAAGATATTTAGAGGACGCCCGTTTGATGGACTAACCTTCCTGTGGTCTGATAGAGTGAATCCATTCGTAAAAATTGAGCAGTGCAATGATGATACGATACATAGGCTGTTTCTAAATTTAGAGAGTAAGTCTATTCGAATTATTAAGGTGTATCTGCCTCATGCAGCTCAACATAATGTGGAATTAGTAACTGTGCATAGTGAGATATTAGAGGCAATCCTTCGCGAAACAAGACATGATCATGTATGTGTTATGGGGGATTTTAATTGCCACCCAGGCAGCCGCACATTTAATGAGTGGCAGATTCTTCTGGCAGATAATGAACTAAATTTTGTGGACGTGTCACTGCTACCCCGGGATACACACACTCATGTTAATCACAACGGGAGAACAGTAAAATGGTTAGATCACTTAGCCCTTACCCCCGCAATAGCCATCAATATTACTAGAGTGTTTGTGGGGAACTAGACGCCTCTGTCAGATCACTTGCCGCTCCATGCAGAGCTCTCATTACATACACTCCCTGTAATGGTTAATGGGGATACAGCCACACAGTCCATTAACTGGCCATTCAATGATATAGCTAAGACTAATATATTCTGTTCAGTACTTATCAATCAGCTTGGGAGCTTGCCACCAGAGGTGCTGCGGATTCATGCAGCAGCTGACAGAGACAAGCTTGACGCGCTCTACGAGTGTATATGTGGTGCGGCTCAGATGGCTGGCAGAGCAGCATATGGAGAGCGAACACCAAGGGGAAGGCACAGGAACCAGGGTGGAACAGGCATGTGGCTGACTTACACGAGGCAAGCAATGCAGCCTACGTCCGATGGCGTGATGTTGGCCAACACCGAGTAGGCTTATTGTACAATGAAAAGAATAGATCGAATAATGCCTGTAAATACGCACTGCGCTACTGTACAAAACACGAGGATGATTCACGTGCAGCTAGTCTGTCAGAAAAAATGATTACTGGTCGAATGATTGATTCTTTGGAAAGAAATAAAAAATCTAAAACCTAAAGGTAGCTCTGTTTCTTAATCTGTTAATGGCATAACAGGGGCGATAAATATTGCTGATATGTGGCGCGACCATTTTCATGGTATCATGAACAGTGGCCCTCAGTCGGGATAGTGATGATGATAATGTTTATATGTGGGAACTTAGGACAGATGTTGAGAAATTACAAAATGACAAAGCTTTGGGAAAGAATGATGTACCTGCAGAAGTATTCAAGTATGGTCCTGTTCAACTTCTTTGTGTCATATCTATTTTCTTCACTAGCTGCCTTAAACTTAATTACCTTCCTAAGGTACTTGGATGTTGGTGTACAACCAATTATAAAATCTAATACAAAATGTGCGACCGATAAAGGTAACTACAGACCAATATCAATTGCTACTGCTGCATTAAAGTTACTAAAAATATTTATCCAGCACAGGCTAGGCGACTGTCTAAAAAAAACGCTCAACTAATTTGGGTTCAAGCCTCAGCATGGGATGGAAATGGCTATCTTCACATTAAAGCAGACAATTAATTATTTCGTTGCGTGGGAGGGTCACCTATGTACCTTTGTTTTTTGGATGCTGAAAAAGCATTTGATCGTGTCAATCACTGGACACAGTTCAAAAAAAAAAATTGAAAGAGGGGCGCCAATTCTCATTGTTAAGCTCCTAAAGTACTAGTACCAGCAGCAGGAATGTGTAATACTATGGGGAAGCACAGAGTCAAATACGTTTCAAACAACTAATGGTATGAGACAAGGAGGCCTACTATCGCCTCTCCTTTTAATGTGTAAGTAGATAACTCACATGACCGACTATCTCTTAGCCGTGTTGGGTGTCACATTGACGGATGCTGTGTTAACGCTATTAGCTATGCAGACGACATGGTCCTCCTGGCCCCACATGCCAATGCTATTCAGACGATGCTAAATGCGAGACTGAGGCAACGAAACTAGACATCGAGTACAATACCAGTAAATCAGTGTGTATGCCAGTGAAACCACTCAACCAGAGGATCCAGTACAGAATGAACGGGGTACTTACCGGGACCCCGCTGGAGTATGTGGACAGTTTCCCTTACTTGGGGCATTTAATAACAAATAATCGGTGTGATAATGACGATATCTCTAAACAACACCGGAAGTTAAATGCGGTTGGCAACCAACTAATAAGAAAATTTAACTTTTGTACAACTGATGTTAAGCTGCAGCTTTTTTAAACGTACTGTTATCCAATATACTGTAACTCATTGTGGTGTAAATTTACCAGGGGTACTATGAGCAAACTGCGAGTAGCATACAATGACATATTCAGGAGGCTGGTGGGTGTCCAAAGAAGAACGAGTGCTAGCCTAGTATTTGCAGAATATGATGTTGATTGCCTGGAATACGAGCAAGAAAAAGTGCATACAGCCTCCAGTAACGAATTGAAAGCTAAAATAATCCCTTCCTGGAGGCAGTATGTAACAGTGAGGGAGACGAACTATCTCCACTTAAAGAAAGATGGGACAGAATACTGCATGCGCAGGAAGATTCCGATATCAATAGGAATAATGTTTGACATAGTCCCCATTACATGCGGGTGGCTGTCAGGTTGAGATGCGACCCCGAGGATGTTCACTGATAAGTGGCTCTATACTAAGCCTCTCCAACATTGTTTTATGTATACATACTCATGTGGGAAAGGGACGTAAAAGGTATTTTAAGTACGCTTGTCTCCAACTTAATCTGTGAATGGTTGTCGTGTATTCCAGTATTGATCTGTCTCCGTGTTTGCTTTATTATTATTTATAATACGATTTTTTTTTTGTATTGGTAGAAAATGTCTTCTGTTGAATGCATTTTCTGTTGTAACCATTATTGTACCATCGAGTGTCACATTCAATATTCTAATTATTATTATTATTATTATTATCATGATTCAGGTGGAAATTTAGCATACAGTTAAAGTTTTATTTATTAAACCGAAGAACAGGACAGGATTATCCCTTTGAAGCAATTATGTGTATTTATTATGATCGACTTAGTCTATGTTAATTTGCAATTTTCCAAATAAAATGGTACGAAACATAAAATTCGTCTTCTCAAAAGCGAATACTTTTCTACATGCATGAAACTTGTTGTTGAATGCTTTCTGCACGCCCGAATGGCATATCGGAACTATGCTCATAGAATATTCCTGATATTGGACGGAGTGTACGATTCTCGGATGAAGTCATTTGTTGGCTTCGGCCGCGGATACGGGCCTGATGAATGAAGAATGGATTGCCAATATTATTGGTCTGCGATGGCATGCGACGAATTGGAACACGCAAAGTTCAATGGAGAGAAATTGGTTCGGTCCTGGTATTGTTAACCATCATTTCACAGTATCAAGTACGGTGATGTATGATTTCTGGATAGTCCTCATTTTCTGGCGGAGCTGAGTTATTGAATACAAAATGGAAAGCCTCGCAGAGACGTGATATTTTCGCGTGAATATTTAGCTTATTGCACGTTGGTGAAATCTGCAGCAAATATCGGTCGCAGAATGAGTGAGCAGCTCCAGCGAACAGTTGCCTTGCAATGAGCACCGATCTTTAGGCGACGGGATTTCCATTTATTCAAAACAAGAATTTGATGCTGGAATTAATTACCAGTTCCAATCATGACGACTTAAAGTAGTTAGTTTATGGTGATTTGGTCCGCCTGCGTGTCGTTGCGAGACGAACAAGTCAAAAAAAAAAATCAAATTGCTGTTGAGCATGTTCGTTAGGAGCACACATATCGATACTAACTTGAACGCTGGGAAACGTCTCTAACTGTGAAGAGATGATGTGTAGCAAGCTACTCAGATGATTTGTAGCAAGCTACTCAGATGATGTGTAGCAAGCTACTCAGATGATGTGTAGCAAGCTACTCAGATGATGTGTAGCAAGCTACTCAGATGATGTGTAGCAAGCTACTCAGATGATGTGTAGCAAGCTACTCAGATCATGTGTAGCAAGCTACACAGATGATGTGTAGCAAGCTACACAGTGCAGGAGGCGACCTCCCGCTTTTTCGAATCTTCCCAATCCTCTCATCCAGTTAGCACCGCCCATGATTTCATCACCTCTACCAGCCTCCAGCCGTCACCTATGACCTTCCTGCTGCTCAAAATCCCCTCTTAGCTCTTCAGTTTGTAGAAGCCACACATTACCTTCGTCTTGCTCAGAGTCTTCCCATTAGCTCATCAGGCATCCAGGCGCCGCATTAGGAGGACCTCACGGTCCCTCCTACTCCTCCTTGAGCTCATTCTGGCTGCGGTCGCCGCACACGACCTCCCCGCTGCTCCTCAGCCCCACACTCACGACCTCCCCGCTGCTCCTCAGCCCCACACACACTCCTTCATCGTTATTGTTAGAGGCGTGAATTGCCTTCATTAATGGGCCCCAATTTGCTGAGTTTAGACCCTCGCGTGCCCGACCATTTGTCTCTGTTGCTGGGACGAGCTGGCCATGGAAATGAGCTCCCTTCTCGGTACTAAAAGTAGTGCATGGTACCACAATGTGAAATGAAACTTTTCAAGCATTGTATATCCCGACTTGCAATTTAATCTGGTTCTCTTTGGAACTTCTCTATATCTCTATTGATTTTAATAGGAACAACTATGATGTATAGAATGCAAAAACTTGTCAATATTAACTCATTACCTTGATCAATGTTTGTCAAAATTATCATCAGTTTTACGGAAAACTTTCAGGAATAGGATCTACTTCGAAATAGCGCACACATGAGCATATGAAAACTATTAAAGTGTACAAAATGAAAATAAAATAGCCATTTTCATAAAATAATGCGTATAGCAGTAAATTTGAAAGATTTCCCTTCATTACAGATCGACTTTGCAAAAACGTATCATGCATGATAAACCATTGCTTTTAACCTTCATGTTCCAATGTTTTCCAGTTGCCAGTAACGGCCAGTTGCCAGTAACGGCCAGTTGCCAGTAACGGCCAGTTGCCAGTAACGGTCAATCCTCGTATATAATGAGACGCTTTTGCAAGCAAGTTTTTTAAACAAAAAATCAGCAACACGATGGAAGATAATAAATATTTATGTATATATATTCCATTGAAATCTCACAGTTACGAGACAGGGAGGAAAGTATCATGTTTTTTTGTAATGTATTTCTCTAATATGATTCACTGATAAGCGATCCAGAGACTATCACAATCCGCAGGAGAGTTCAACAAGCGACGATGCTGATAGATGTGTTTTGTTCGGTAAACGATGTCCTGTTACAGAAATACAGCAGGAGTGACAGGGAGACGACGTTACGGAGTGGCAGCCTAAGGAGTACTGAATGATAGGTACAGAAGTCTGTGCTTCTTCTACTACAGAATGGAATTCAAAGGCTATTCTAAGTGGAGGATGACCAAGTACAAACATGGTCGCTCCCGCCCAACAAGAGAGGAAAATGATGGAACTTAAATTAATGTTTGCTGACAAATGTACATGATGTACAAACAGACATTTTCCATTAAATCTTTGTAGCTAACGTTGAGATAAGACAATTTAAACGTTGAATTCAGTGAACAATTGAAAATTAGTTTAAGCTCCAGCTGTACGAGCAGCTTGATTGTCCAGTAATTGAGGAGCCTCGTGATTCACAATTCAAATATTTAGACAACGAGCCGCTTGATATTTAAGTTCCCTCATGAGAGAACGAATTATAACAAGTTTCCCTCCACAGCCCATACACGGAGATATATCATCAAATAAGATGTTCGATATAAAACCCTCTTTCAGAGCTCATCAAAAAGTTATACCTTAACCCAATCGCAAAACGAAACATTCGAACAGAGACTCATTTATCAATGTCAGTATAATTTACAATGTCACTTCATGTTTCTTTACACACCAATAATACAAAATAAACTTCACAAGGTTAGGCAGTCCAACCAACTGTGGTCGGAAAGAGGGATAACAATGCCAGGCGTGGGGTCGAGTAGAGATACGAGGTTTTGTATTAAAATGAGGTACGGGCGACTGTAATCAAAACGTTGACCATTATCTCGATTTGTAAGCATCATATATATTTGAAAAAACATTCATTTGTGAGTATTTTCTGATTTGACTTGGGATGGTAACATACTATGGTACATTTGAGCAGGTAAAGAGATTGGGAAGGGTCAAAAAATTAGCAACGATGAAAATTAACACTTATACTCATACTGCTGTGGGTCAACACGAAACGGGTTTAGAAGATATTGTGACGGTTAATACGACTTGTACCACAGCTGACGCGTCTACGACAGCTTCATGTGAACTTACACAGTTTCTGCTAACACTTTATATATAATCACGATTAACATTCACATTGATGTAGGTAATAGCAAAATTGAGTGGTTTCCTAGGGCGCTGTAGAACCTTTAATTAACGATTTCGTAGACTCTATAACAATTGGAAACAACACCTCGAGCATCCAGACCCCGTCCATGCCACAATCTTGAATTGGTTCACATTCCAAGCTTCCGCTCGGAAATTATCCAGATGTGCGCTGTGGAAAGAAGGAAAACAATTCAAAGACTTTGAAAGCGGAAAGATAGGAAAGTCGTTGAAGGAGATTAGAACTTCAAGAAGAGTTCAGTTGGTGGCTTTAAACTTTTTCATTATCTTGGTCTAAACAACTGAGTGGAACATGTGTGGAACATGTGTGGAACATGTGTGGAACATGTGTGGAACATGTGTGGAACATGTGTGGAACATGTGTGGAACATGTGTGGAACATGTGTGGAACATGTGTGGAACATGTGTGGAACATGTGTGGAACATGTGTGGAACATGTGTGGAACATGTGTGGAACATGTGTGGAACATGTGTGGAACATGTGTGGAACATGTGTGGAA
>SDVV010029807.1:0-11760 GCA_016164225.1 Gammarus roeselii | reverse complement strand
ACTGATCAATAGCTTTGAATTTAAACAATCGGGCATGTAGCCAACACATCACATTTACAATGGGAACTTACTTGGGTTTGGCGGGTGAATTTTCTACCATCGTTTTTGCATGGCCACTTGGATGTGGGTTCTTTCTTGAATGCACTGTCAACGTTTACGGTCATGGAGTGCTACTGATCTATTGATATGCTACTTCTGTGTCACTATCTAGCAGGGTTAGTAAACTCTCTACAGCTACAGTAAGCCTATTTTTTCTAGTCCAGTTGTCTTAATGGGGTATCCTTCTTGGGAGCATCGCCCGCGGGCACACCAGCACACTAGCATTGTTACATGGATACTAAGGCTTCAGCCCTCTTTCCTCAGGGGGCGATCATCTTACAGCATGCCGGTTCTAGCCACATATGCACACGGACAGTCGCACCCAAAAAAGGTTTACTCTCATTCAAAGAACTAACTTCAACATTACCACATTTACCATTACCATAAAAATGACCTATTTCAATGTCATATGTATACCTTAGGATAACTTACGCCCACAACAGGGGCTACTTGGTTTTAAAGAATTGCTCTATAAACGATAGGGGGAATTCATCTTACAAAAAAGCGCGTACTGGAAACTTTCAGGCAGTTGGGGAAAGGGAGGGGAAGGGAGGGCGGTAGACCCTGCACATTCCTCCCTAATCTCAACACAAGAAACGCTCACCCACGCTGAAAGCAAGATGGTTCACAAAATATATACATACATAAATATAAATATACACATATATATAAATACATACATAAGTACATACATATATACATATGCATACATACACTAACTTTTTCTCCGTGCTAGGCATGTGGGATATATTCTCCACATCCGTCCTTCATTTCCTCACAAGTACTGCTCACGTCAATCGTCCTTCATTTCCTCACCAGTACTGCTCACGTCAACCGTCCTTCATTTCCTCACAAGTACTGCTCACGTCAACCGTCCTTCATTTCCTCACCAGTAGTGCTCACGTCATCCGTCCTTCATTTCCTCACAAGTAATGATCACGTCAGCCGTCCTTCATTTCCTAACCATTACTGCTAACGTCATCCGTCCTTCATTTCCTCACCCGTACTGATCACGTCAATCGTCCTTCATTTCCTCACCAGTACTGCTGACGTCAACCGTCCTTCATTTCCTCACAAGTACTGCTGACGTCAACCGTCCTTCATTTCCTCACAGGTACTGCTCACGTCAAACGTCCTTCATTTCCTCACAAGTACTGCTCACGTCAACCGTTCTTCATTTTCTCACCAGTACTGCTCATGTCAACCGTCCTTCATTCTCAACAGCTCTCATTTATGCCTATACTTCCCCTCTATCCTCCCAATCGAGTACTCCCATAACTTTCCTCTGGCCGATCTCACCACATACTATCCCTTTTCGTCCCTAAGAGCATTTTATCAACTTCACATAACTATTCCCAACCGTCACCATCTTTCACACCACGTCTCTTCCCCACCATTTTTTCTCCCCACCACGTCACCTCCCCACCACTCCTCCTCTGGGCCCCTGGCTCTGTGCTCGCTAGACCTGTTTGTTTGGGCGCACAAGCGTAAACTCTTCATTTAATTCCCGTCCCTAATGTCCTTGACAGGGTCGCGGGGCAAAAGAGAGCCCTTCACGAGACCTGTTCATGGGGCGAGGCTTTTATAACCCCTACGTGTTCTGGGGGGAAGGAGAGCCCTTCACGAATATCAAACCTGTTCATGAAGTGAGGACTCAAGAAACCTCTTTGAGTCACGGTTCAGAGGGTTGTTCATGGGGATCTGTTCTTGGAACTAGGTTTCTAGAAGCCTCGTTGGATCGCGGGGCGGAGGTCTCTTCACGTGGACATGTTCTTAAGGAAAGTACTCAAGATACCTCTTTGGGTAGCTGTGCGCAGGGCACAACTTAACAAAAATTTGTTCCTGGGACGAGAATTATTGTCACTTCACCCTCTCTTTGGATTGGAATCGAAGAACTGCTCTTCACGGGGCCTAACAACGACCAGCGTGGGTCCACTGTGATCCACTTCCGTTATAGCTTTTGCTCTCTTTCATTGCCAAAAGATGCCCAAATTTTTTTAAACTAGGAATTAAATTGGGAAAAACTAAAATAACTTCGTTCGCCCCTCAACAACTTATCCCTTTCTCTCACCATCCTGAGAGTGGAGCATTCGAGATGGCTTGTTATTGTAGACAGCGAGTGCATGCCTGTTAGAAAGGAAATGATCAAGTCACTTCTTGTAGTTCGGATGGATGTGATTGTGTTGAGTAAACATAAGTGAGGATGTGCTTGGAGGTCAATGAATCTGTTATGTGAAAACCCAATATATGATTTGCTTACTAAACGTCCATTACATTTCAATTGATGACCTCAATTTAAAAATTCCAGAAAATATGACAAACTCGTTCAGTCGGAGACTTTAAGAACACGCCCATAATCCCATTTAGACCAGACCCTTATTACCCATGTCAAGTCTGTTGAGGACAGCGCGTGTGAGTGACTGGTGGGAGGCAGGTTTCCAGACACGGTGAGAGGAAACTGGTAGCTGCTGCTTCTTCATAAAACATAATTAAATTGATTCACAAAAAAAACGTTTAGCTGTATACGGAAGGACCAAAGAATCAACTTACAAAGGGACCAGAATTCAGAGCAATATGACGCACTATAAAACTTACCTTATTTAGAATTTTGTAAGATGTTACTTCCCGACTTTTAATTGGCATATCAATTATACATTAACGGTGTTCGGTTTAAAAGTTGTCGAGAACATTTACAATTCAGCAGCAACCAATTTTTGGGGGGCCTCAGGATCAAATGTTTCTTTAACTGTGTTGAAAGTTTTCGAGTTAAACTTATCAATGCCGTACTTTCCCCCTCTTCCAATGCCTTCATTGATGACCAGCCTATTCCAACATAACCCAACTCCTACATCAGCTCATACACGGACGACCTCACAATGATCAAAGAGCAACAAAAAAAGAGACCACAACTGCACAGCGCCTGCAGTACCTGGAATTTCTCGAAATCTGACTGCTGGACTACAAAGAAACTGTGTCTTCTAGCAAGTTATCTCTCACATTATTAACACCAGGTAACAGTGAACACCGCATCCACCCTCATGTCCTGCTCAACAACATTCCCATACTCCACAGTCCCACTACAACTATCCTTGGAGTATCTGATGACACGAGATGTTGTTCAAACCAAACAGAAACATCAGAACTGAAGTTAAACCTAGCCTGCCTGTTTCGGACTAATTACCACTACTACCTACGGTCACTACAAGGAATCAAATACAACACTATACCAACAATTCATCAGACCCATCGTTTCCTACGCAAACACCGCTCGGACCTTTAACCTTGCTCTCACACATCCATTCCCTACAAGAAATACAGAGCTCGGCCTTGCGCATCGCAACTAGCTGTACACAAACCGCACCCATTCCCTGTATGCATGAGAAAATCAAGGTCCTCTCTCTCAAAAGGCATCTTGATACGAGACGAACCTAATTCTTTGACAAGATTGTGAACCCGGCACATCCATGTTGCCACCTATTGAACCCACATAAAATCCACCAAAACTTTCATAACACACTGGCAGCCCACTTCGGCTCTATTTGCAAGACCGTTCCCCATCCTGCAGTCAACAAGTCTATGCACGAACAGATACACACGTACTTCAGTTCATTCTCTTGATGACCATAGAGTCAACACGGGCCTACAGAGTCACCCACCTGAGGTGGACGGGGAAAAGTTGTGGTTACACTGGGGTGACAGGGTTCATCTGTCACGGCTGAGGTGCAGCCACCACACGGCCCTCCAGACATACCAGCACAGACTGATGAACGTCCCCAGCAATATTTGTTTGCGATGACGTGAGAATGCCAGCCAGACATCATCGACTTCCTCGAAAGCGCATGTCAATATTGGAGACTGTACCTGCAGAAACCCTCCCGACCTACAGATATCAGTGGGTACCTGGGCTTTCTGGCAGAGCGCCGGCCGCAGCACTTACACCGCAGAAGGAACTGCGGTTAAGCAACAACAACAACAACATCCACCCTGATATCCCATGCGAACCTTCACACTCAGAGTCCATTACTGTAATTCAAGACCAAGCAATGTTCTGCGGTGAAAAATTTGTCATGTGTGACATTGTAATAAAAGCACACCGCCGCACGAGTAACCTTGTGGGTGTTACTGTGGGCCTCTCACCCCTGCACTCTTTAAGGCTTATTCCGGTGTGCGGTATATGCTCATTGCCACAGTGGGGGATGCGAGCTGTAAACACGCAAACAATAGGCTTCTCTTGGGCCACTTGAGGCTCCGCCAGCTCATATAAGCGCCTCACAACTGCATTGCGCGGGTTGCTTGACACCTCAAACGCGGGTGCGCCATAGTGCGCCTGACACGTCAAACTTAGTGGCGCCATATTGAGTCTAAAACATCAAACGTGAGGGCGCAATTGTGTACCTGACACAAACGTGAGGCGTCACTGCGCGTATGACGCCTCTAACGTGTATGCGCGAAAAGGGGCCTGACACCTCAAACGTGGGGCGTCATAGTGCGTCTGACACCTCAAGCGTGAGGGCACTCTAGTGCGTCCGACAACTCAAACGTGGAGGCGCCATTGTGTGTCTCACACCTTAAACGTGAGGCCCCATCGTGCGTCCGACACATCAAACGTGAGGGCGCCATAGTGCACCTGACACATCAAACGTGAAAGTACCAAAGTGGGTCTGGCACATCAAACGTGGCAGCACCAAAGTGCGTCTGCCACATCATTACTCCGCTTTATAAGAACAAAAGAGATAAAAACGAATGCAGTAACTAGAGATGTTTCAGTTTTTTGTGTGTGGAGGGTAAGTTGTACAGGAGAGTGCTAATCAAGTGGATGGGAGACATTACGGATAGTGCGATTGGTGAGGATCAGTGTGGGTTCAGGAGTGGTTGAGGGCGTACAGATCAGATTTTTGCAGTGCGACAACTCTGTGAGAAGAACCTTGCGAAGGGAAAGGATGTGTTCCGGGCCTTCGTGGTTCTGGAAAAGGCCTACGATAGGGTGGACAGGAAGGTGTCATGAAGGGTGTTGCGTCGGTATGGATCGAGCGGAATTTTTTTTAAGAGCTGTCCTTAGTTTCTATGTTTACGGCCGAACCTGTGTTAGAGTAAAAGCGAGATGAGTGCTTAGTTTCTTTGCGAAAGTGGGACTGAGACGCGGTTACGTTATGTTTATATTTAGTCAAGTCTCAACATGAGTGGAGTAGTCAGTGAGGGGAACAAAGTGCATGAGGTCAAGGTAGTAGTTGTTCGGAGCAATGGGCGGAGTTAGCTGTCGAGTCAGTTGCTATTTTTGGATGATGCGGCTCTGGTTGCAGATTCGGAGAAGTTGTGTAGGCCGATGGCGGAGTTTGACAGTGCGGTCGGAATCAGTGTCCGCCTAAATGGAAAATATTCGGAAGAAGTTGAGTGTTTTCAAGTACTTTGTCTTAAGTCGAGAAGGCTGACTGAACTAGTAGAATCTGAGGTTATATTTCGAATGAAGAAAGTGTGTAAAAGGTTGGATGCGCAGAAGAGTGTGATGAGATGTAGGACATTGTGTTTGGAAGGAAAGAGAGGGTTGTATAAGGGAGTTGCTGTCCCAACTGCACTGTACGGGGCGGCGACGTGGGAGGTGAGAGCGGAAGTGAGAAGAAGGGTGTATGATTTCGAGATGAAATGTTTAAAATGTAGGACCTGAGTGATGCTGAGGGATAGGATCAGTAATGACGTTGTTCGAATTAGAGCGGGTGCGATGAGGAAGTTGGAGGACAGTAGATTCACGTTTGCGGCGGTGGTTGGTTACATGGTTGATGAAACTTTGAGAAAAATTATGACGAAAGCAGAAGTGATTGGGAGAACATTTCGATTACGACCGAAATTTGGATGGATGGATGGAGTGACAATGGTTTTTGATAAGGATGAACATGAGTGTGGAGGTAGCAAGAGCGTGTGCAATGGATAGGCGTGAATGGAGATTGATTGGGAATGACTGAGCTCTGACACGGCTCGGATGAGTTTTCCTGCCCTTTTCGTTTCGTTGTGAAACAGGATGACGGGGGTGGGCGAGGGCCCAGCAATTATTGTGCAGCAGGGGTACACCAGCAAATGCTGACGGGTTCTGCTGCTGACACTGGCTTTTTAACGTTGAAGAGCTAAGTTTTGAGGGGAGTGTGTGTGCGTCTTGCCGTCGGTCAACCCCACATTTAAGGGATTTGGCCTTCCGTCTGTATCTGTATTGCGTCAAACGAGCAGTATTGCATCACCAAACATTAGGTTGACTGCTGCATATATGTTACTGCATAAAATGTAATGTTTGCACTTTCATCATCCAACAAGTACCTTCAATTCCTCTGGAATCATTCAATATTCTGCAATGCAAAGCTAGGCATTATTTCATTTAGCCCAACGCCAATGACGTGTGCTCGAGTCAAACAACAGGCAACACTCGTAATGAAAGCTCCTCGCCAAAGGTCACCAGAATTCTGCGTGTCGCTTGGAAGTGAACTAGATATCATTCTGTTATTTTCTCACGACAAGATGACCAGTCTTTACCCTGTATGACCAGGACAGAGCAGCGAACAACTGTGGTATGAGACAGTGCCACTCCTTGGCGCAGGGGCTGATGAGGCCAGAGCAGCGAGCCATTGTGGCATGACACAGTGCCACCCCTCGGCGCGGGGGCTGATAAGGGCAGAGCAGCGAGCAACTGTGGTATGACACAGTGCCACCCCTCGGCGCGGGGGCTGATGAGGGCAGGGCAGCGAGCAACTGTTGCATGAGACAGTGCCACCCCTCAGCGCGGGGGCTGATGAGGGCAAAGCAGCGAGCAAGTGTGACATGAGACAGTGCCACCCCTCAGCGCGGGGCTGATGCGGGCAGAGCAGCGAGCCACTGTGACATGAGACAGTGCCACCCCTCAGCGCAAGAGGGCTGATGAGGGCAAGGGCTTCAATCATGTTATCAGCCCCGGTGAATTAGGAGGATAATTCCCTCCCGCCTTGTATTATTGAGCTCTATTAGTGTGTATAAGGCAAGAGACTCCCCACCCCCTCCATTAGTGTGTAGGATACTAGAGACGCCTCATTCCCCCTCCACTCAATTAGTGTGTAGGATGCTAGGGACGCATCATCCCCTTCGCCATCTATTAGTATGTAGGAGGCTACAGACTCCTCACCCCCAATCGTTGGGAAACGTTTCTCACTAGACATCACGCGCAATTTCTTCACGTATAGAGTCGTCGAAGAATGGAACAAACTTCCAGCGGAGGTTATAAACAGCAATACAATCGAAGCGTTTGAGTCTAGGCTCGATAATTTCTACGTAAATCGCCGATAAACAGCGAAACCGTTCCCTTTCTTGATGTTATAACAACAGAAACGGCACATGCAGCTCTCTTAGACGTTCTACTCCAGAACTTACTATCTTGCTATCAAGAGACAACCTAGTTTGGGCCAATAGGCCTGTTGTTGTCTTCCTACACTTGTAAGCCCCCCTCCATTAGTGTGTAGGATACTAGAGACGCCTCATCCCCCCACTCAATTAGTGTGTAGGATGCTAGGGACGCCTCGTTCAACTCCCTCTCTATTAGTGTGTAGGAGGCTAGAGATGCCCCCACCTCACCCTCCCATTAGTGTGTAGGATGCTAGAGACGCCCCATCCCCCCCCCTCTATTAGTGTGTAAGATGCTAGAGATGCCCCATCCCCCCTCCATTAGTGTGTAGGAGGCTAGAGACTCCCCATCCCTCCTCTCCCAACCCAACCCCCTGCTTTCCCTCGCCATGCACCCCTTATTCCTATATATTGCACCCCTCCCGTCTGTCCTCATAAGAGGTGGGTGGTGACTGTGAAAAGCTTCCTCCTCATAAAAAAATTGTCTCCACGAAATTGCTTCGTAGTATTCTGGTGCTTCACTAGGTATACTTTAAATATAGAATACACATTAAATCATCGGTACAATTGTATTAAATAAGGTATATTGATTACACACTGCGTTTGCTAGTCCTATGGAACAAATGAGTTTATTCTAGTTCCCGCAACAACCGAGAGTATCGTTCAGAACGGGTATATTTGGCAGTGTTCTACACTACTCTCGTGCATGTAGTCCAGATTTATCCACGTAATGCTATCTTAAAAAGTGTTTAACTTCTTGCTGCGGTACATCACCCAATAAATGTATTAAAGTAGCGTATTTAAAATATGATCTACGAGCATATTCTGACATTAGACATCAGGAACAACAACAGTGTAACTTTCAGCAACAGATAGATACAAATTTGCGAGTGATTCATGAGTAAGACACCTGCAATGAGTGGTATAATTCTGACTCATATTAAATGAATAAGAACAAGACCTGGAACTGCGCCAGTGATAATATGCTAATAACTGTTCTGCATTACGAGTACTCGCAGGATTTGTATACAATGAAGAAACTATTTATCATACTGCATTAAATGCGTGGCCACATGTACGGGGCTCGTTCTGGCATACTCCGACTTACCATAAAGACAGAGTGATGGGGTGAGAAGCTTACTCTTCCTCGTGAGGGGAGAGGGAGGGCGGTGGGCCTCCTCCTCCTCGTCATGTGGGGAGAATGGTGGCGGGAGGAGCCTCCAACTCCACCTCATGAGGAGAGAGTGGTGGTGGGAGAAGCCTCCAACTCTACCTCATGAGGGGAGAGTGGTGGCGGAGAGAAGCCTCCCTTATACGTCCCCTAATGGGGGAAAGTGGTGACAGGGAGGAGAATCCCACTCCACCTCATGAGGGGAAGGTGATGGCGGGGAGGACCTCTTACTCCACCTCATTATGGTGAGTGAGAGCATGACGGCACTATGGTCAGTGAGTGCATGGCGACATTATGGTCAGTGAGTGCATGACGGCATTATGGTCAGTGAGTGCATGACGGCATTATGGTCAGTGAGAGCATGCAAAATTTTGGTTTGTGAGTGCATGACGACATTATGGTCAGTGAGAGCATGCGACATTATGGTCAGTGTGTGCATGGTGACATTATGGTCAGTGAGTGCATGACGGCATTATGGTCAGTGAGTGCATGGCGAATTTATGGTCAGTGAGTGCATGGCGGCCTTAGGTCAGTGAGTGCATGGCGGCCTTAGGTCAGTGAGTGCATGGCGGCCTTATGGTCAGTGAGTGTATGGCGGCATTATGGTCAGTAAGTGCATGGCGGCATTATAGTCAGTGAGTGCATGGCGGCCTTATGGTCAGTGAGTGCAAGTGGCATTATGGTCAGTGAGTGCATGGTGGCATTATGGTTCGTGAGTGCATGGTGGCATTATGGTCCGTGAGAGCATGACGGCATTATGGTCAGAGAGAGCAAGACTACAGTCATAAGGATTTAAACCAAGTAAGGAAGCCAAAGCTTGCTTGCTTGCTGGGTAAACGTTTTCCTGACAGTTTATGCAGTTTCTAGACGGCGTGTTGCAGTGAGAAAGACAACAATGAGTTTCATGACAATAACTATACGAACCAACCTGGGAGGAGAAAAAGCGGCGTGGATTCTCCTCTCAGGTTGGTTCGTGTAGTTTTTTTCATGAAACTCATTTTCGTCTTCCTCACTGCAACACGCCGTCTATAAACTGCATAAACTGTCAGGAAAACGTTTACCCAGCAAGCAAGCAGGCTTTGGCTTCCTTACTTGGTTTAAATCCTCATGACTATAGTCTTGCTCTCTCTGACCATAATGCCGTCATGCTGTCACGGACCATAATGCCGCCATGCTCTCACGGACCATAATGCCGCCATGCTCTCACGATCCATAATGCCGCCATGCTCTCACGAACCATAATGCCGCCATTCTCTCACTGATCATAATGCCACCATACTCTCACTGACCCTAATGCCGCCATGCTCCCACTAACCCTTATGCAGAAACGCTCTCATTTACCATAATGCCGCCCTGCTCTCATTTACCATAATGCCGTCCTGCTCTCACTGACCATAATGCCGCCCTGCTCTCGCTGACCATAATGCCGCCCTGCTCTCACTGACCATAATGCCGCCATGCTCTCACTGACCATATTGCCGCCATGCTCTAACTGACCATAATGCCGCTATGCTCTCACTGACCATAATGCCGCCATGCACTCACTGACCATAATACCGCTATGCTCTAACTGACCATAACGTTGTCATGCACTCACTGACCATAACGCCGTCATGCACTCACTGACCATACCACCGTCATGCACTCACTGACCATAACGCCGCCATGCACTCACTGACCATAACGCCGTCATGCACTCACTAACCATAATGCCGCCGTGCACTCACTGACCATAATGCCGCCATGCACTCAAAAACTATAATGCCGCCATGCACTCACTGACCATAATGCCGCCATGCACTCACTGACTATAATGCCGCCATGCACACTGTAACTTGGACGCTATTATGCTCACACTGGTCATAATGCCGCCATGAACACAGTAACAAAAATGTCATTATGATCACACTGGTCCTGATGCCGCCATGCACACAGTAACTAAGTTGCCTTTATGATCACACTGGCCATAATGCCGCCATGCACACAGTAACTAAGTTGCCTTTATGATCCCACTGGCCATAATGCCGCCATGTACACAGTAACTAAGTTGCCTTTATGATCACACTGGCCATAATGCCGCCATGCACACAGTAACTAAGTTGCCTTTATGATCCCACTGGCCATAATGCCGCCATGCACACAGTAACTAAGTTGCCTTTATGATCACACTGGCCATAATGCCGTCATGTACACAGTAACTAAGTTGCCTTTATGATAAAACTGGCCATAATGCCGCCATGTACACAGTAACAAAGTTGCCTTTATGATCACACTAGCCATAATGCCGCCATGGGCAAAGTAACTAAGTTGCCTTTATGATCACAGTGGCCATAATGCCGCCATGGGCAAAGTAACTAAGTTGCCTTTATGATCCCACTGGCCATAATGCCCCTATGCTCACAATAACCATAATTGTTCAGGACGACAAGAATCTCGTAACTTCCGGAATATTTGTCGACTGCTGCAAGGCGGCGGGTGGTTATTTACCGCTGTAATGCCGGGGAATTTGGAGCAATATTGTGACCCTCATCGACTCTCTCCGTCTCGCGGATGAAGAAAGAGAGGGAGGAGGATGGTGATCAGGTAGTGATGGGCACGCGATAATGATGTTCGGTGAGGGTTCTTATTTTTTTTTCCGTTGCTGGAGAGCCTAAACATTAGAGCTGAGGACAATTGGCCTACAGAGTTATGACAGATCTGCTAGTCAAAGGCATTCTCTGAGAAATTATTAATCTTGGTGTCTCATGGGACCTCAGAGAATGAGTTAACCTCTGGGTCTCAGGAGACATCGGGGAGATGGTTAACCTGTGTGATGGAACGGGCCTCCTGGAAAATTTTACCTTGGTGTCTCAGAGTCACGGCTTTTGTGCTGAGTTTTGGCATCGCTGTTTAAGCTCCAATAGTATACTGGGAACAGCAGGATAATGGTTGCCTGCCAAGCCGTACAAACCATCAGTTGATAGTTCCCTGCCAAGCCGTACGAACCATCAGTTGATAGTTCCCTGCCAAGCCGTACAAACCATCAGTTGATAGTTCCCAGCCAAGCCGTACACACCATCAGTTGATAGTTCCCTGCCAAGCCGTACAAACCATCAGTTGATAGTTCCCAGCCAAGCCGTACACACCATCAGTTGATA
>SDVV010029806.1:0-11760 GCA_016164225.1 Gammarus roeselii | reverse complement strand
AGAGGTTCCAGGATTCAGAGGGGCCTCTAAATGGTCCCACAGTTTCTCAAAAGGATCCTCAAGGGTCTCAAGGGTGTCCCAAGGGGCCCCGGAAGGGTCCAAGTGGACCCCCCCAAATCCACCTGGTCTCCCAAGTCCCCCGGGTTCCCGAAACCCTGGGTCCCCGAGTCCCGCGGGTCCCACGAAAACCTCCCTCCCTGGGTCACCTTGTCTCAACCAACCTCGATACATATAATAAAAATATAAATAAATTCAAAGTTTATCATCATGAAAAAAGGGCAGAGAAAAATAATAGAGCCCAAGCAAGAAGAAATAATAAAATACTAAAATAAAGTGTTAATGATCTATAAAATGAATAAGCATCCATCCACCCCAAGGGCAGCGATAGGAACGTAGCAACCGTTGCATGTCAGCAAGGGTTTGTCACCAATTCCTTATTGATCAAGGATATTCAATGTTAATAAAGTTACATGAGTGATAGGAGGTAGTCCCAAAGTAGTCAGACAATAAAAACTGGTCAAAACTTAATCAAATGGTCAAATGACTACGTAGATTTTTAATAAAGGTGTAAAATTACAATATATGAACTTATTTAACATTCAGTTGGAATTGACTAGATTTCATAAAATCTCTAAATAGTTGTAACATAATAACAAGAATTTTAAGATGTAATCTATCAAATCCAATTTCTGGCCAGGTTAAAGTCAAGTGAGGGTGGCGAAAAATCTATCACAATTCTACTGAAATTCCGAAAATTTCATGAAATAATTTCGTTTAAATATATTCGAGCAGGCATCAACAGCTACCTACGTTCCTTCACGCTAGCAATGACTGGTGTTGAGCATGGCAGCACACTCAACAGCCGTACACCTACTACATTCACTGCCTGGTGTTGAACACGTCAGAGAACGCTCAACAGAAGCATACGTCCCGTGCACTCACTGCCTGGTGTTGAGCACGTCAAATTCAAGTATCTCATGATCATGAGTCTCTCCGCCCTCGCTCTCACTACACGAGCCGGCGTCCTCGTCACCTGCGCCGCTCTCTGCAAGGTTAACCATATGATGTAGTTACGAACAGGATTATTAGCTTTGTGGCTTTAGCTCAAAATAGATACAAAAAGTATGCAGTGGTCATGTTTCTCAATTAATATTTTTAGGTTTGGTCGTAAGTATTCAGAACAACCTTCCTTTGCCTAAACAAGATTTATAACAGATTTTTTTTTTAGATTCAAACGGCTATTAGGTAGACAGCTAACAACCAGGAAAAAACTTTCAATATCCTATTTAATTGTCTTCCTCCTCATAAGAAAAATGATAACCTGTGGTTCCTGATCTGTGAGTAAGCAGTTTGATCTCATCGAAATATAAAGCCTGGGCAGCTTCAAGTATATACTAGTAACTTCTTGGATGGGCTAACAACTGGAGCAAGACTGCATACAAGTTAGACATATGGCCTCAGTGACCATTTGAAGGAAATGCAGGACTCAGTGATGTTGCATACAATACTGTAGATATGACACGGTATGTTAACACATCTGTTAAACATTCATGGGATAGGTAAACATGAATGAATCTCCGCACTCCACTTTATGCTGGGACGAAAAAAAACTTCCCCAAGGTAGTCAAACAGTTTAAACTAGCGCTCAGATTATTTGTAGCCATTCCATTTGTCAGTTACCGAACCAAAAGATGGTCATTCCAAATATGCAGTATTGGTGCTAGTTCATGAAGCAACCACCAAGATGCATAGCACCACACGGTGCTCCAGCGTTTCATTCCTTGCAAAGATTAATATGTTGGCGTAAACACTAATGAGCCTATTGATAATATAGCAGATTCGCACTACAATATATTAGATGACAGAGCTAATTGATATTGATAACTGATACTCTAGCAAAGTCACAAACACAATTTATCAGCTAACTGAGTTGATGGATATTGAAAAACGATAACCTCGCAAAAACAAAAACACGAACAACTTAGCCCTTTTGTGCTAAAGGGTCCGGCTGGTACCTCCGCAACATACACTCTGGGTCGCGAGTCAGCAGCAGGGCCCGACAGTTAACACTGGTTTACCACCGTCGCGTCATGATGGCCCGCCCCATCCACCCACTACCATCCCGACAACGAGATGCCAAAGGCGGGAAAGCACATCAGAGCAGCGTCAAAATCAACCATTCTTCACTCACGTATCTTCATTGCACGCTCCCTCGCCACCTCCACATTCATGTCTCTCCTCCCCAACGCTTGCTTTACACCATCCATCCACCCAAACTTCGGTCTACCTCTAGGCCTACGACCACTCGCCTCCGCATTCATTACCCTTCCCACCAATCTCCCTTCGACCATCCTCTCCATGTGCCCGAAAAATCTCAGAACACACGAATCCACTCTGTCCTCCAACTTCTTCACCATCTCTGTTCTGATTTGAACCAATTCGTTGGTGATACGGTCTCTCAGCGTTACTCCAGCCACGCTCCTCAAACATTTCATCTTGAGAACATTCAACCTTCTTCTCTTCTCTGCTCTCACCCCCCAAGTCTCAGCTCCGTAGAGCACAGTTGAGATAACAACACCCTCATACAGCCCTCTCTTTGCTTCCATCCCCAACGTCCTACAGCTCATTACACTCTTTATGCACCCAACACTTAACATCCCTCCTTCACTCGCGCCTTCACTTCAGTTTCCACTAGTTCAGTTATCTCCACATGGGAGCCCAGATACTTAAAACCCTGAACTTCCTCTGAGAGCACTCCATTTAGGGTGACCCTAATTTTGCTTGCATCGACAGTTCTCGAGCATCTCATTACTTTACTCTTACCCACGTTCACTCGAAGCTTTCTCCTCTCACACACTCTACCAAACTCAGACATTGGTCTGCTGGCTTCTCTTCTGAATCCGCAACCAGGGCCGTATCATTAGCAAATAGCAACTGGCTCAACTGCCAACTCCACCCATTCGCTTCCAACAGTTCCAAGCCACGACCCAGCACACTCACGCACACCTCCCTGACTATTCCATCCATATAGAGGTTGAACAGCCAGGGAGACTTCACGCAGCCTTGTCTCCGTCCCACTTTCACTGAGAACCAATCACTCACCTTGCTTCCCACTCTGACACATGCTCGGCTGCTAGCATAGAAACTCTGCACCGCTTTCAACAAATGTCCGCCCACTAAATACAAACGCATCGCTTTCCACAGCGCTTCCCCGTCAATCCTGTCGTATGCCTCCTCCAGATCCATGAAGGCCCAGAACACATCCTTTCCTTTGGCAAGGTACTTCTCACAGACCTGTTTCACTGCAAAAATCTGATCGGTACACCCTCTACCACTCCTAAAGCCACACTGTTCCTCTCCAATTGCGCAGTCCGTACAGTCGCTAATCCTTTTGATCAGCACTCTCCCGTACAACTTACCAACCAAACATGACAGACTGATACCTCTCGAGTTGCAGCATTCATTTATATCTCCTTAGCCCTTATAAAGCGGAACAATGCAGGCACTGTGCCACTCAATCGGTACCACGCCTGCCACAAAACACAAGTTCAGTAACCTCACCAAACATTCGACAATCGTTACTCCACCCTTCTTCAGGCACTCGGTCGCAACGCCATCCAAACCAACGCCATCCTCGACATTCAACAACTCATCAAAATACTCGGCCCACCTCTTCCATACATCACCATTTTCCAACAACTACTGGCCATTTTCATCTTTCACCACTTTCTTCTGTCCGGTCTCTCACTTTCTCACCCTCTTCACCTCTTTCCAGAACATCTTCTTGTTCTCCTCAAAATTCTGGCACAACCGTCTGCCCCACCGGGCATCAGCCTTCCTTTTAGCTCTCCTCAGCACCCGCTTCACCTCGGTTCTCCTCTCTTAGTAGCTTTCATAAGCCACCACCGACTTCACCTGCAACCACTCCTCAAACGCTCCTCTTTACCATGCCACCGCCAGTTTGACCTCCTGGTTCCAATACTCGCAACCTTTTCTTCTGCACCCGCTCACACGGCGCGCACCACACACCTTCTTCGCACATCTCAGCAACGTATCCCTTAACGCCTCCCATTCGTCCTCTACATCTCTCAGGTACTGTCCTCTCACGTTACATGAAATGAGCAGAGTAAATGGGCAGATTGGAATATGTACAGCCTAGATATATGATGACAATGCTGGGACAGATATTAATGAACACAATGAAACTGGAAGAATAGATGGTTGCGAAAGTACATTCATCCAGATGGACCTGGCATTCAAGCAACGCCAGGAGCTGTTCGGGAGGAGGAGCCTGATGAGGGCAGGGGAAAGCGTGGGGGAGGCTTGGCTTAGGCGGCTGTTGCCTATGGTGCTGATTCCGGAAGGCGAGGGTCGGCTGGTTCCGGTGTAGGAGGTCGGATCAATTACGCCAGGGTGGTGATAAGTGGCGCTTCCGGTCATGGTGGTGGCGCTGCTGCCGGATGTGGTGTTGCTGCAGTTGGTTGTGGTAATGCTGCGGCTGGTCGTGGTGTTGCTGCGGCTGGTCCTGGTGTTGCTGCGGCTGGTCCTGGTGTTGCTGCGGCTGGTCGTGGTGTTGCTGCGGCTGGTCGTAGTGTTGCAGTGGCTGGTCGTGGTGTTGAAGCGGCTGGTCGTGGTGTTGCAGCGGCTGGTCGTGGTGTTGCAGCGGCTGGTCGTGGTGCTGCGGCGACTGGTTGTATGTTCTCACTGCTGGTCGTGGTGTTGATACTGGTTGTAGTGTAGCTCTTGTCGATTAAGGAGGTGATTCTAATGAACAAAATAGTGATACGACAGGGTCACATCCGAAAAAAAAATTACCTGTGCTAAACAACAGCAATTTTTCAAATGCTTTCCAAATTTTAACAGTGAGCCATGTCAATGTTGACTTGCCAAGAAATTGAGTAGATTTTATTATAATTTTCCTTTGTAGCAGGCTATTCATGTTCTAGCTATCAGGAATACTTAGTTGATACCTGCAGTTATGTCGTCCTTTAACGACAATGCTAACTATTATATTGGTACAGTGGAGACGAATGGCACAGATTGTAAGCATGATTTCACTATTATATCAGCATATGTACACAGCATTTTTATTTGTTGAGGTTCACAACCTAATTAATCGTGTTAACTGATTACACCCAATTGATTATGACTTGTGGATTGTAACTGTTTATTGGGGCCCGTTCTTTACAATATTGGAGAAAACATCTGTTTGTTAACCGATTCTAATTTTCCAACAGTCGACTCAATCTTGGATCTTTTGGCGGCTACAGTCGGCTAATCAATGTGCAATTTGTAGACTGCTTCTCATCTTTTGGACTTGCAGAGGTAAGGGAGCCCACTTTTCTACTCTTTGATGATACACAGAAGCTTCTCACATCTGTGGGAGATTGTGTTGGTGAGGTGCTTGTGTTGCCACTGCTGCCAGCATTCTCAAGTGCCAGAGTGGGGGAGCATATGGATAAATCGATGGCAGTTTCACTTTCGGGAGTGATTCGGGTGGGTTGTTCGTCGTTGAGAAGGACCAGGTTATGAGTGTTTATGGTGTTAGCCAATATCACTCGCGTGGGGTCTGTTCTCACGCATCCCCATGATTCATGGTAGCTGTTGAAGTCTCCAAGGATGAGTATTGGCGAGGGCAGTTGGTTTAGCAATTCGGTCATTAGTGCTTCCGAGAGGTCATGGCTCCGTGACGAGTAGATGGATACCATTGTTATTGGCTTTGAGAAGCATATCTTTATAGCGATAGCTTGGAGTTCTGTCCTCAGGGGAAGGGGGAGGTGAGGTACGCTTTGGTGGATCATAAGTGCCACTCTGCCGTGAGCAGTCACGTTTGTGTGGCTTTCGCGGCGGTGTGTGATATATTGGAGGATTCTGAAGGTGGCGGTCCCTCGGAGTTTGATCTCTTGGAGGCCTATCGCCAAAGGTTTATGGGTGGCGATTAAGGATAGTAATTCGTATTTCTTGTTTCCCGGTCACTGGCAGTTCCACTGAAGTAGTTTGGTATTCATTTTGAAGGCTGTTCACACTCAGACCTTGATGATCTAGAGTGGTTGCCTGATTTGCTGGAGCTTTTGTGGTGTTAGCGTTTTTGAGTTTGCATAGGGGTTCCGGAAGGGAGTGTCCGCCTTCGGTGGGAGGCGGTCTGCTGTGATTGCTGCGGTCGCAGCTGCGAGTGCTCTTGTGGGAGGACTAGGGTTTGTGCTCTTTGTCTTTGCTTCATGAGCGAGTGCACTCTTCTTCTGCGTTAGCCTTTTTGATCTGCCTGGATGGTTGTGTGAAGTGAGAGCTATTAGGGCCAGGTAAGATGACTGGTTGTTCGGAGGACTCGCGTATGAGTTTTTCGAGATGAGCGCCGTCGTCGAGGCCGTGATCGCTCTCGCTGGTGGCGTGTTCGTGAGTCGGGTTTGTTAACGGGGAGTTGTGTCCCTCGCACTGGTTTTCCACGAATGGAGTCGCATTTGAAACAGGTGGAGGTAGTTCTGGATTTTTGTCTTGGCGAGCCGTTATTTGGGAGTTGTTACTGATCTTTATGCTCAGTGGCGCCTGGGTATTGGAGGCTTCTTCATCTCTTTGCCTTTTTGTTTTTATAGTAGTGAGCCGTGCTGCTTGGTCAACTGCGAGTGATGCATCCATCTCGGTGTCCTCCTAGGCACCGCAAAAAATATTTCTAGGACTGTGCATCTTTGGTGCAGGAGCGGTTGCTGGGCTGAGTGAGGAAGCACGGCTGCCACGTAGGAGTGTTGGAGTCTTGTTACGATGTTGTCCTGACGATGTGTGGATATCATTGGGGGAGTTTGGTTGAATTGACGATTTGACTGCTTTGGCATAATTGAGGCGGTTTGGGTTATTGTCTTTCCAGATTTGGATGGCTTGTTTCTGTGTAACTCTGCGTTCGTTTTGTGTGGTTATTTCTTTTTGGTCCTAGTATACTGGGCAGTCGCGGTCGTCTGCCTCATGGTAGCATGAGCAGTGGTAGTATTTAGGATGGCTAACTGTGCAGTCTTTTCTGGCGTGCTCGCCGGCTCACTTCCTACAACGTTGGGGTGTATGCGGCTGGCAGTATACAATGACGTGGCCGTATTCAAGGCATTTTTTGTACATTGGGGGCCATGTTGCAAGTGGGTTGTGGGGTCTCCTGGTGTATGTGAGGAGTGCGAGGAGCGCATTGCTGACGGCCACCTCCCTTCTGGGGGATTCGGCCTCGTGTCTGTATCTGTATTATTGCGGACAGAAACTGTCCCTGTTGACTGGCACAAATCACTAGTTGTTCCAATATTCAAGGTCAAGCCTCTCACTGATCCTCTGAATTACAGACCTGTAAGCTCAACATCAGTTTGCTGTAAATCAATGGAAAGAATAGTCATGTCCAGGTTGACTGAGTATTTTGAGAGCAACACTATTTTGTCATCTCACCAGAATGTTTTTTTTTTAAATAGCATTAGCACTGAGGATCAGTTGCTGCTTACCCACAGTAATGCCTCAAAGTGTATTGACAAAGGAAATATTGTGGGCATCATAAGGCTCAACTTTTCAAAAGCATTCGAACAGGTGAGTCAGGCTGTGCTTCTGTCTCAGTTGGAATCTGGTGGGCGATTCTAATTTCTTGATGACCTGAATCTCTGCATTCATCTTTGGCCGAGTGATGAGTGATTGTGTGAGTGTCAGTCTTAGCAGCCCGGTTGATTTGACTAGTGGTATTCCTCCCGACTGACTTTGAACTACTGCTGTTCTTGACCAATATCAATCACATCCCCTGAGGTCTTTCATGCAAGAGTAAGGTCTTTGCAGATAACTCAAAAGCTCTACATGAGATATTCACATAAGGACACCAAGCTTGCCATTCAGGTTGACCAGTTACAGCAAACCTTATTGAATTCAGTTGACTCTGTTGCAAGGTCCTGAAACCTTGGATTGAATCTTGATATGTGACATGATGCACTCCATGGAGGTCAGATAGATTTTGATGCTCTGGTTTCAGTTACTTGTATTTCCTGCAAAGTAGAGCATTGAAGTTTGTCACTGCAAAAATGTTTGTGTGTGAGTGTTGAGGCAAGTTTCAGATTCCAAAAAACTTGTGAGGTGGCTACAAAGGCTTGTGAGTTGGTGAACTGTTTGTTGTGATGAACTGTGAGCAGATTCGCGGAAATTATGCTGCCTTTATATATATGCGCTTTTGGTACTTATGGAGTACGTGTCCTGCATTTTGAATACCTAATATTATAAAGACTGCAGGCTGCTTGAATTTACTCAAGAGAAGATGGAAAAAAACTTGGTAGACTTACAGATATGGACTATAGTAGTACTTTGAGGAGCAAGTATATATATTGGTTTTCTGTGAAGGAATAAAATACTAAAAATCCTGCATGGTAAATTGGAGGAACTGCAATTGGAGGAAGGAAGAGGAGCAGATGGAAAAGAACTTGGTGGACTTACAGATATGAGCTATAGTAGCTGTTTGAGGAGCAAGTATATTTTGGTTTTCTATGAGGGAATAAAATACTAAAAAACCTGCATGGTAAATAGGAGGAACTGCTCCAAAAGTTGGTAAAAGGAGTTATTTGCTGAAATTGGTGTGTCTTCCTTGCTCTTCTGATGTCTATAGTAGGTTTTCCAGTATGATATGTGTTGGTGTGTTGAATAGCTTACCTGCTGGGATAGTACAGATGACAGATGTTACTCACTTTAAACAAACCTTGACAAATCTGATAAATGATGAGTTTGAAGAATTTGTCCAGCTAACTGATATTTAATAAAGTAGTTTCTTAGTAAAATGTTGTGACTAACTTAAATGCTACATTGCCAGTTGCCTGAAGCACAAATGTTCAGATTTTCCAGGCCATTATGTTGCTGTGCTCCGCATTTCTGTGGTGTTGTGATATTCATACTTCTAGTCATGCGATGCCTTCTGGTCTTGCTGGCTTTTAGGACAGTTGTGAGGCCACAAAGGTGAGTAACCAAAGTCAGTTGAGAATTTTTCAACTCTATTCTTCAGCTAACATCAAGGCCCTTTCTTGCTTACCCATTTCATCACCCTCCCGCTCAAATTCAAGTCGTTTCTGCCTGTTCCAGTTGTTCTTGTATTCGTCCAGCTTCTTGCCACGGTACTTCACCTGCAGACAAAATGCCTTTAGTTATTCATGATAACAAAGCTAACTAATGTACTAGCTAACATAAATTAAAATTATAATATGGCATTTAAGATTTTTTCCATGTTCTGAAGTCTGTCAGATTGGTAAAAATATTCAGTCAGTCAAGAAAAAGCCAAGACTATTTTAGTGCAGGCAGAGGTCTCTTGACAGGAGGAGAGGAAGGGTCCAAACTGCTGCTCATTACCGAGGCCCACCCGCAGCCACTCTTCTTGTTGGGGTTGACAATCTGCTTGCAGTATATGGCCCAGGCGCTCGGCGTTCCAAACACCTTGCTCGTCTCCTGCGACCGGATACGACCATCACTCAGCAAGTCACCCTTGAACTTGTTGCCCTGCAGCAAAAGTTAAATGATAAAATCGAGAGCATTAGGAAGCAAATCATTTTTGAACTATGAGAGAACAGGTCAATGCCAGATAGCAATGACATCATTATTCAACATTTCCTTAGGCAATGAAAACTATTGAGTATAAACTCCAGAATCGAGCAGCTATGAAGTATTTCTATGGAGTGATATGTCACCAAGACATTTTCTGATACCTAACTTTATCCAGCTCAGTATAACTGAACCTACAACATGATTGAGATGTATTGCAACTTGTAATTGTGAGCATAACAGTCCTGGTTATTTAGATCTTTTACTAGATGGATTATTGAAGCAAATTGAGTTAGAAATATTTTGCTTTACATTAGGTCACAATTGTATCTTACCAAATAGTTAATGGTCATGTTTCCAAGTCCAGGTTGAAGAACTTTTTCCTTCAGTAGAGTCATCAAAGTCAAGCCTCGGCCTGCGTACCAACAAATGCATCCATGAACTTGCACCCTCTCACAGCTTTGTATTTGGTAAGGTAGCTACCAAAGAGAATTACAAAGAAATATTTACATCAAATGGAAGAAACAGAGACCACATGCAGTGTCATTATACAAGACAGCAAAGAGTGGTTGAATCAGTCAATAAGTTGGATGAGTGAGTGAGTGAGTCAAGTAGACAGGTAGCAACTGTCATGACCAAATCTACTCTTACCACCAGCACAGTCAGTTGCACAAAAGATAATGGCAAAAATATAACTTTTTTGAATATGTTTGAAATATAATAATGTAGCTAACTGAATTGGATTAGACTTTTTGTTTTTTTCTCACAAGAATACAGAAATAGTGCTATCAAAAATGCAACTCAAATAATAATGAACCAACAGTAGCTTGGTAGCTAACTTGCAAGTAGCAAACAAGCTACACGAGTAGTGTACATGAAGGTGAACCCAATTGTTTGATTATGGTTTCTCCAAAACCATGGCAATTGATAGGCTAAAACCTAGTTTCTTCATAACTATCTTTGAGCAACATTGTGATCTGACTGGACAGCCTTAAAATTTTATCTCATCTGTTGAGTCTCTGTACAGCACATTCATAAGCAAGTTGACCTACTTTGGTTTATGGGATGTAGCTACTTATGGGTAGGTGTGTGTATATTTGTAAGAGCTAGCTACCAAACGTAACATTCAGTAGGTATCTTCTTAACAGGAAACAATGTAGCTATAGATACCAAATGTAATTCAAAATAATCTACAATTCACTGACCTGATCTTCTGCCATGTGTAACAGAATCCTCACCCTCCTCTTCTTCTCCCTCTTCTTCCTCCTCTTCAATCTCTTCAATGTCCTCATCTTCTTCTTCAGCACCATCATGGATGTCTTCTTCCATGGCACTGTCCATTTTCTCCTTCTGGCAGTCAGCAGTTGCCATTACACAATCCACCAACACTAGATGAGCAAATTTCAAATAAATAAAAGTTAACCAGTACAGCTGTAATTTGGCCTCAGATGGATTTCCTGTGAATAAATTGAAAGACCTCAAGCTCTAGAGATACGGTAGGTTTGCATAGAGATCAATCCATTAGAGGAGATAGACAACCTGACCTACTCTGGATGAACCTCAGCAAGAAGTTATCCACCAAACCCAAATCTCAAAATAGCACCCATGGATCTAAATCCAATCTAACTAAAAAAAATTGTGTAAAGATTAGAGTGGGGTTAAATTATGGATGACACAAATGTGAGTCAACAAAAAATGCCTTGAATTTTGCATCATCAATATTTTGTAACAACACCTCATTTGTTCGCAGAGTTGACCTTTTATGCTCAACTTCTTCTTCAGAAGTAGCTACTACATTTTGTGGTTAAGATGGATGAAATAAAAATTAGCATCGACCGGGGTGACTCCCCGCACTCAAAAACCCGGGGTGACTCCCCGCACCCCCCTTTTGGGCACCAAAACGTTGGAAATCACAATATTTGACTACGGGACTTGAAAGAGCAGGTCTTTGTTAGTAAGTATCAGCTACTTATATAAATTCGATACGCGCACAGAATTTATGAAAAATCGCCAAAGTAAAGGTGTGTTTTTCAGGTCCCCGAAAATTTTGGTTTGGAAAAATTGACGTTCCGCAAACTTTGATGCTGTGGCTAGAGTTTCCATTGGATTAGGACCAAATTTGGTGGTGATACTCTGAATATAGTGTAGTTCGTTGCGTAAGAAGGATTTTGGGAAAAAATGCAAACTTTTGTAGATATATACAAATAAACAACTGCGGGGAGTCCCCCCAGGTGAAAA
>SDVV010029805.1:0-11760 GCA_016164225.1 Gammarus roeselii | reverse complement strand
ATATATAAATATCTGCGTGTATATGTATGTTTATGTATGCATATATTTCGTGAACAATCTTGTTTTCAGCGTGAATGAGCGTTTCTTGGGTTGGGATGAGGGAGCGAGTGCAGTGTCTACCGCCCTCCCTCCTCCACTTTCCCAACTGCCTGGAAACTTCCACTACTTGCTGTTGTCAGATGAATTTCCCCTGTCGTTTCTAGAGCAATTCATTAAAAAGCAAGGTATCCCCTGTTGTGGGAGTAAGTCATTCTAAAGTATATATATATAACATTGAAATAGGTCATTCCTATGGTATGGTTATGTTTCAATTACGGTAATTGTGTAGTTGTCATTGGATTGAAGTAAACCATTTTGTGTTCAAAATGTCCTGGGTGTCCGTGCGTATGTTGTTACCAACCGGCAAGCTAGAAAGATGATCGCCCCTTGGGTAAGAAGCTGAGGAGTCTCAGTGTGCGTTTAACCATAGTAGTAGGTATACCACCAAAAACGGCATTCTAGTCCTTTTTGTGGGCGGGGGGTAGGACGCGATGCATGCACCTTGACTCACCTAGCGTATGGGGCTTCATGCAGAAATGGGGGAGGGCGGGAGCGTAGGGTACTGGAACTGGTTTGGTGCCCCAAGTCAGCTAACGGACGAGGGGGGGGAGACCGGAAGGGGGACGGAAGGGGAACGGCGGGATGGAAGCAGGCTTGCGCCCTTGATTGGCAAGGTTTATGTTATGAACATTTTAATTTGTACTGTATTTTGATATATATTATATTTATATATACGTTTTTTCTACTTTAGATGTTTGTAGTGGAGTATAATTGGTCACTAAATGTTGCTCGTTGTATATATTTATTCGGTTATGGTAGGATTAGTGTTATTCCAAATTTCTGATGGGGCGAGGCGTAGGGATCCCCTAGGCAAAAGTTGGATGCGCTCCTGGAAGAGTATCTGAGTTTGCTCTTACCTGTTCCTTGTCTTATAAATTTGTTTCCGTGTCACGTTTGCTACGTTGTGAGTGTATATATCGTTATATATTTATGACTGGTTTATAGTTTCTATATATTTTTTTTTATGTGAACATATACGTGTGTTTTCTTACCTAGTTGTGGTATAATTGACTCATTCAATGTTTGATTGGTGGGTTCGTAGCGGTGCGGGCTTGGGATATTTTTATATGTTGTGTTCATTCATCACTATATATTCTTTTATAGGATTAGTATGGTAGGTAAGTCTTATAACTCAATTTCCAGCCTTAGTGTGCGAATGGTCCTGTTTGTACCAACCTGAAGGTAGGATTGCAGGCAAGGTTCTGTGTTGCCCATCTATTTATCTCATATGTATATATTATCTACAAGAATAGCATGGTCTTTTGTCTGATTATTGGCGAGTTTAGGTCTGTATTGTGGGATGAAGCAGCACCTACGGTCGAGAATCTATCTACCCCATATTGCATTACCCAGTTTAGAAAGTTTAAAAAGTGCTTCATTGATGCGTTATCTACTAGCAAAAATACCTGAACGATATGGATTTACTGTAAGTTAAAGTATTATGTTTTGTATACTTAATAATGATCGATTGATTTATGTTGAATTTGCGCAGTTTTTGGAATTTCGATCAGTTAACTCATACAGTCTTAGGCATTTTAGTGATTTTGGCTTGAAGCATCCATGTAGCAAGCTATTTCAGACATAATTGCTAGGTTGTTGCATCATTGTGGTAGTTTTATATGTATATATGACACATCTGTTACGATTAAACCGTGGTTACTTTAGTTAAAGAGATGTTAATTCATCCCTGTTGTGGACTGATGTTGAGGCTAATTTCATTAGATTTTGTATGTACTATACCGTATTCACTTAAGGTTTCAATTACGTCGCCTGCATGTCTTGGTATCTTATACACATTTCTTGTTTGTTTGGTCACATGCTAGTTCATTCGCATTCATCATATTTTTAATATCTGTTTCGGGTATGATAGAGAATGAATCTTCTTGCTTTGTTTCATCTCGTGAGATTCAGTATAGGTCTTTCAATTTTGTACCTTCTCTGTTGAATTTCCATCTTCAATGTAATTTGTTGGTTAGTTATACAATATCAGAATATATTATGTATGTATCTACATTATAGAACATTATTTCAGGTCTAATTTAGGTACATATTGTTCATTTTTAGTTATTCATATATCTTCTTTCATCCTGATACAATATTTGACGTGGATATTTTAGATATAGATCAGACGATTTGTTACAAATTTGGTTTTGCTGTTAGGGTATGGTATTTTTATTGTACGACTATTCTTCAATATTTAGGAGGAGTTAGAGAATCCCCTACGCAAAAGCTCATTCTGTTTATGCTTGTTTGTGTAAATGAACCGATTTACTAGGATGGATACCATAATGTAGTACAATTTTTAAGTGAATGATTGCAGAGTAGAGAACTTTATTTAGCTATTTATATATTTATTGTTGATGTTATGTTTTTTTCCCACGAAAATCATAGGAATGTATTTTTAAGAGGTGTATGTCCATACAGCATCTTTGTGGAATTTTCGTCATTGATCCTTAGCAAATGTGTAGTTTAACGTTTAGATGTTAATTTACTGGATGGATGGGTCCTAGTGTAGAGGTGGTTTATACTCTTTGGTTGTCATTTTGGAGTTCATCCATGTTCAACGGGATGTATCTTTGTTCGAGGCTGTTCAGAGACGATGGGTTAATAGATGCGAGGTACGTCTGTGGCATCGTATCATGACTGTAAGTTACCTCTAAATTTGTTATGTATCTGTCGTAGATTGCTGAGAAGTGACCTAGTAAAGCATTAGAGAGTTCGTTTTTATGACACAGTAGGCTTGGATTTGTACTCCCAGAGGTATAGCATCAGTTAGGTTTAGGAATTTATTTTAGATTTGAATGGTATGATAGTATAAAATAACATTTTTCACATTAACTCAGCGTTAAATGTCAGTTATTTGCGGTATGGCTGTTATGATAGTATACAATCTTAGTCATGAACCAGATCACGTCGGATATTGGAGCAGGCTCCATCATCTGAGTGCGGTAGGATAAACCGTATATAATACTTTATCGTTGTTGCTTAGGGTAGAGTAGAAAATCTTATTTTGCAATTTTTTTTAGATGTTGGTGTATATTTTTGATTTGATATCATAGGAATATATCTGTATTCGATATAAATTTGCCTATTTTCATGGAACGTAGGGTATACAATACGTTTATTTGGATGAAATGATTAAAAAAATTGGTTTGTTTCCTCTCTCGACAATGAATTTGGGTCCGGTTCCATATTACCTTGGAGAACTATTTTACCGGATTGTGTTGAATGTTAGTGTTGAAATTCTTCAATAATTGAATGTACATCTCAATTATGTTATCCAATTGCAGGTGTTTGCTACATGCTTATTCCCGCAAGTCTTACTTATATAAATGTTTGTATTTTTCGTTTGCAGTTTAGGCACTAAGAAAATTTTGATTAATTCAGGCTTTTGTTATGAGACTGCATTCCCATTCAGAATATTTGACTTTTTCGAGCATTCACCAGATCCACTTCAACATTTTTCACTAAAGGTCTGTAATGATGGTCATAATCCTAACTCATTCTAACATTTAACCTTCATCCTCATCAAATCTAACCACTTGACCCTGTAGTTTTCTTATCTTCATCAGATTGTGTGCCTACATTTATATTTATATTTTTTTCACTTCGCTTGTTACAAGTCCAGTAATATCGACCAGTCTCGAGTAATGTTAAGTCATCGCTCGTTTATGGTCTTTCGTGTTCAAAACGTTTATGTAAGCCCACCCCATACGTCAGTGAGTGTTACGAATGTCAAAGCGTTAGCAAGATTTATGTACGGTTTTACTGTTGGATTATGATTTTTTTGTAGTGTTGGACATTTTGCTCCTACCATTTTCGTCTATTATATCAGATATCGAATAAATTCACTCTAACAATTTTTCATACAGATCTGCATTGTAAGGTCCGCAATCCACAAGATCTAGGATATAAACTATGTCTAAGGTACATAATTAGCGAAATATATATCAATGTACGATATCATAGATCAAATATTGATGAATGCAAAATGGGTTACCATACAATGACGAATACATTAATACCTCGGCAACTTAACCTATTAAATCCAATAGTTATGTATTTTCAATCAAGTTGGATACTTATGTATGATATTGATATGTATGAACCTCTCCACTAGGGCTGTATATTTTTCATATCATAAGCAGTTGAATACATTTTTCTCCAATTTAATCCAGCAAAAAACCTTCTGCAGATGTTTGGATTCCAGAATTTATCGATAGCTCTCTTACATGTTCGGATGAGACTCAGCAGGTAGGATCCAAGAGAACTAATGCACTTCAATCTGCTACAATTTCTAATGTGGGACAGCTATACGCGATGTTAGGTTCAAAGATCTAGTCATTCTAACCAATAATTATATATTTTCATTCAAGTTTGATGGAAATGTGTGATATTTAGTCATTATTTAGTGCGATGTACATATCAAATCCCTCCCACACGGCTCTATTTTTCGTTATTTTTCTTCTACTGTCACACACCAGGTACACACATTCATGTTTTCGTGCGCATATATCCAGGACCGGGGCACGGTATAACGACGTCGTATACAAGGATAGTTACCGATACAATGTAGACACACACACACACACACATTTTGATTGCATATACAGGATCGGTTAACATCTGGGGCACTTTAACTCTGATATATGTTTTTTCATTGGAACAAAATCCCTTGTTATTGTTACAAGATATTCATAGTGGACCACCTTCACGTCATGATAGGTGAAAAGAACTGTGCATCTTAACCTATCCTATCCTTTTCTATCCAGGAATTATATAGTATCGATCGAGTTTTAAAGCATAAATTTGTTAATTTTTTATCGATTTATGATATATTCATTTTCATCCTCTCCACTTGGCTCTACATTTTGATCTAGCCTATTCACACCCATCAAAACCTAACATAACCTAACTTTATGTATTGTGTTCAGTCATTGCTATATACATATGAAGCCCTCCAATCGAGTCTAAATAATACTTTAACATATGTGCTATTTATTTTGTTGCCACTCTCATCCCATATAAGTTATCAGAGTTGACCCATTTTCAATCTTAGATGGTTTGAATGTTACAGGTAACTCATATTATTTATTGATTTTGTCACAATTCTACGTCATTTTAACATATTATTCACACCAATCATAACCTGACCTGACCTTACGTACGGTATTCAGTCATTGATATGTACATATGAACCCCTCCATACAACTCTAAATATCACTCTACCATACATGTTATTTATTTCGTTGTCACTCTCGAGTCATATATGTTACCAGAGAATCCCTCATTTTCAAACTTGGATGGATCGAATGCTACATATATTTCAAATTTGTATTCAGTTTCATACAAACGGACACATTGTCTCACACCATATTTTTCTTAATTTACTTCAATATCTCCGCTCAACTCTACAACCTTTGACATCTTGCATCTCTGAATTTTACTTTTTCTCTTGCCTATATTTTTCTTATCTTTAACGATGACTTCGTTTCAAGATCTGATCGGACGCTGATTTATATCATACCATTCTGTATCACATCTAGATCATTTACCTCGAGCTATGTTTTCTGGCATCATTTCAACCCTTGAAACAATTTTTCTACTGATTTTCGAAGATTCGATGTTCCGTCCGACTGTCACGATGTTCACAATTCATCACTTATCCTTCGAGTTTAGGATAATATAAACATTTCATTGGGAACATACATAGTTTTTTATTAGAATTTATAAGCATTATTTACAGACCTTTCTGTCATCATCAGTATCATATACCTGGTTTTTGATATTTAAACAGCATTGTTCGTCATCCAACACTACTTTTCATCACTATATTTCAGTATACCCTCAAAATCCATCTTATACTCCATCATATCTTTGATGTGGATTCCGAAGGCTATTGCGTTCCCGTGTGTCAATAAATGTAGTTCTTATTCTTCTTGAACTTAACTATTCGATTTTTTTACAATTCAAAGTCATTCTGAGATTCATCATTGAGGAATTTTGCATACGTTCCAGTTTCTCTTTTGTTCATAGGTATAATCTGGTGTCCACTACCTCAGCTGTATTACAATCATGACGAAGATTTTACCCTTGGATCATATAAATTATCGAAATATGCTTCTCTTATCCCCTCCCCCTCCTAAACTTACTTACATACGAATGTAACACGTCCACATTAGTTTCCCAAAGAATACTTCATTTTTCCTGCATACATTTATGAATGATATCTCCCACTCTTTTGATTCTTGTTTGTCCATTCTGAGATAACTGTTATTTTCCACACTTGTCAATATTTATTCGAACCGACTCATATCATCTTCGGAGATTTCTTCTTCCAGCACTTGTAAACAAAATTTTGAGATATGAATGTTCATTTTCTATTTATTCTATGACGAAACGTGTGTCTCCGCTTGTTCTCAACGTATCACTGTTGTGTGACATTAGAAGAAAAAGCACGAAAAATAGAGCCGTGTGGGAGGGATTTGATATGTACATCGCACTAAATAATGACTAAATATCATACATTTCCATCAAACTTGAATGAAAATATATCATTATTGGTTAGAATGACTAGATCTTTGAACCTGACATCGCGTATAACTGTCCCACAGTAAAAAATGTATCAGATTGAAGTGCATTAGTTCTCTTGGATCCTACCTGCTGAGTCTCATCCGAACATGTAAGAGAGCTATCGATAAATTTTGGAATCCAAACATCTGCAGAAGGTTTTTTGCTGGATTAAATTGGAGAAAAATGTATTCAACTGCTTATGATATGAAAAATATACAGCCCTAGTGGAGAGGTTCATACATACCAATATCATACATAAGTATCCAACTTGATTGAAAATACATAACTATTGGATTTCATAGGTTAAGTTGCCTAGGTATTAATGTATTCGTCATTGTATGGTAACCCATTTTGCATTCATCAATATTTGATCTATGATATCGTACATTGATATATATTTCGCTAATTATGTACCTTAGACATGGTTTATATCCTAGATCTTGTGGATTGCGGACCTTACAATGCAGATCTGTATGAAAAATTGTTAGAGTGAATTTATTCGATATCTGATATAATAGACGAAAATGGTAGGAACAAAATGTCCAACACTACAAAAAAATCATAATCCAACAGAGAAACCGTACATAAATCTTGCTAACGCTTTAACCTTCGTAACACTCACTGACATATGGGGTAAGCTTACATAAACGTTTTGAACACGAAAGTCCACAAACGAGCGATGACTTAACATTACTCGAGACTGGTCAATATTACTGGACTTGTAACAAGCGAAGTGAAAAAAATATAAATACAAATGTAGGCACACAATCTTATGAAGATTGGTAAAACTACAGGGTCAAGTGGTTAGATTTGATAAGGATGAAGGTTAAATCAATGAAGAAAAGATACCTAACATAAGTATGAAACGGGGAATAATATGCAATACTTGGTAATTTTAGGTTAGAATGAGTTAGGATTATGACCATCAGTACAGACCTTCAGTGAAAAATGTTGAAGTGGATCTGGTAAATGCTCGAAAAAGTCAAAAATTCTGAATGGGAACACAGTCTCATAACAAAAGCCTGAATTAATCAAAAACTTCTAAGTGCCTAAACTGCAAACGAAAATACAAACATTTATATAAGTAAAACTTGCCGGAATAAGCATGTAGCAAACACCTGCGATTGGATAACATAATTCAGATGTACATTCAATTATTGAAGAATTTCAACACTAACATTCAACACAATCCGGTAGAATAGTTCTCCAAGGTAATATGGAACCGGACCCAAATCCATTGTCGAGAGGTGGAACACACCAAATTTTTTAATCATTTCATCCAAATAAACGTATTTTATAGCCAACGTTCCATGAAAATAGGCAAATTTATATCGAATACAGATATATCCCTATGATATCAAATCAAAAATATACACCAACATCTAAAAAAAAATTGCTAAATAAGATTTTCTACTCTACCCTAAGCATGAACGATAAAGTATTATATACGGTTTATCCTACCGCACTCAGATGACGAAGCCTACTCCAATATCCGACGTGATCTGGTTCATGACTAAATTGTATACTAACATAACAGCCATACCGAAAATAACTGACATTTAACGCTGAGTTAATGAGAAAAATGTTATTTTATACTATCATACCATTCAAATCTATAATAAATTCTTAAACCTAACTGATGCTATATTTCTGGGAGTACAAATCCAAGCCTACTGTGTCAAAAAAATGAACTCTATAATGCTCTACTAGGTCACTTCTCAGCAATCTACGACTGATACATAACAAATTTAGAGGTAACTTACAGTCATGATTCGATGCCACAGACGTTCCTCGCATCTGTTAACCCATCGTCTCTGAACAGCCTCGAACAAAGATACATCCCGTTGAACATGGATGAACTCCAAAATGACAACCAAAGAGTATAAACCACCTCTACACTAGGACCCATCCATCCAGTAAATTATCATCTAAACGTTAAACTACACATTTGCTAAGGATCAATGACGAAAATTCCACAAAGATGCTGTATGGACATACACCTCTTAAACATACATTCCTATGATTCTCGTGGAAAAAAAAACATAACATCAACAATAAATATATAAATAGCTAAATAAGGTTCTCTACTCTGCTATCATTCACATAAAGATTGTACTACATTATGGTATCCATCCTAGTAAATCGGTCCATTTACACAAACAAGCATAAACAGAATGAGCTTTTGCGTAGGGGATTCTCTAACTCCCCCTAAATATTGAAGAAAAGTCGTACAATAAAAATACAATACCCTAACAGCAAAACCAAATTGGTAACAAATCGTCTGATCTATATCTAAAATATCCACGTCAAATATTGTATCAGGATGAAAGAAGATATATAAATAACTAAAAATGAACAATATGTACCTAAATTAGACCTGAAATAATGTTCTATAATGTAGATACATACATAATATATTCTGATATAGTATAAATAACCAACAAATTACATTGAAGATGGAAATTCAACAGAGAAGGTACAAAACTGAAAGACCTATACTGAATCTCACGAGATGAAACAAAGCAAGAAGATTAATTCTCTACCATACCCAAAACACATATTAAAAATGTGATAAATGAGAATTAACTAGCATGTAACCAAACAAACAAGAAATGTGTATAAGATACCAAGACATGCAGGCGACGTAACTGAAACCCAAAGTAAATACGGTATAGTACATACAAAATCTAATAGAATTAGCCTCAACATCAGTCCATGACAGGGTTGAATTAACATCTCTTTGACTAAAGTAACCACGGTTTAATCGTAACAGATGTGTCATATATACATATAAAACTACCACAATGATGCAACAACCTATCAATTATGTCTGAAATAGCTTGCTACATGGATGCTTCAAACCTAAATCCCCAAAATGCCTAAAACTGTATGAGTTAACTGATCGAAATTCCAAAAACTGCGCAAATTCAACATAAATCAATCGCTCATTACTAAGTATACATAACATAATATTTTAACTTACAGTAAATCCCTATCGTTCAGGTATTTTCGCTAATAGATAACGCATCAATGGAACACTAATATAAATGTTTCAAAACTGGGTAATGCAATATGGGGGTAGATAGATTCTCGACCGTAGGTGCTGCTTCATCCCACATAAGAGATAAATAGATGGGAAACACAGAATCTTTCCTGCAATCCTACCTTCAGGTTGGTACAAACAGGACCATTCGCACACTAAGGCTGGAAATTGAGTTATTAGACATACCTACCATACTAATCCTATAAAAGAATATATAGAGATGAATGAACACAACATATAAAAATATCCCAAGCCCGCACCGCTACGAACCCACCAATCAAGCATTGAATGAGTCAATTATACCACAACTAGGTAAGAAAACACACGTATATGTTCACATAAAAAAAATATATAGAAACCATAAACCAGTCATAAATATATAACGATATATACACTCACAACGTAGCAAACGTGACACGGAAACAAATTTATAAGACAAGGAACAGGTAAGAGCAAACTCAGATAATCTTCCAGGAGCGCATCCAACTTTTGCCTAGGGGTTCCCTACGCCTCGCCCCACCAGAAATTTGGAATAACACTAATCCTACCAGAACCGAATAAATATATATATAACAATCAACATTTAGTGACCAATTATACTCCACTACAAACATCTAAAGAAGAAAAAAGTATATATAAATATAATATATATCAAAATACAGTACAAATAAAAATGTTCATGACATAAACCTTGCCAATCAAAGGCGCAAGTCTGCTTCCATCCCGCCATTCCCCTTCCGTCCCCCTTTCGGTCTCCACACCCCCCCTCGTCCGTTAGCTAACTTGGGGCACCAAACCAGTTCCGGTACCCTACGCTCCCGCCCTCCCCCATTTCTGCGCGAACCCCCATACGCTAGGTGAGTCAAGGTGCATGCATCGCGTCCTACCCCCCCGCCCACCAAAATGACTCTAGAATGCTGTTTTTGCATGTATACCTACTACTAACCATGACCCGGGTCGTTCGTGACGGTTTGCTCAAGGATGTGAAACACCTTTTGGATACTGAACTTAACATCAAGAAACTATCGACTAGAGATAGATGTTAGTGACTGTGGCAGTAGAGAGAAAACTAACCCTGCCAGTTAGAATGACGCAGTTTCAGTATAACAATAGGTGCGTAGTAAGAAATAACTAGAAAAAATAACTCCACATGAAGTGGCAATTCGTGAAGACCAAAATCCCGTCAAATCCAAGTAAGTTCCCATTTTATCAGTGATGTGTTTAATATATGCCCAATTCTTTAAACTCAAAGATGCAATCAGTTGTCGATCCTATTAAAAGTGTATTATTAGGAAAGATCAGTGTGTAAAGTGATAAGGGAAAGGAAATAATTCCCACATTCTCTACCAGGGCATAGGCAGTGACTAGTTGGACAATGAACGTACATAGAAAGGTTTGGGGAAGCAAATCTTTCCAATTCACTGCTATAAATAGAATGGACAAATGTACCTAAAGTTTAGGGTAGACGTACAGTGATACATTCATATTAGTTAACCAAAGTTATGTATTATAAGTGTTGATAATTTTAAATGTTATTAGTGTTCGATAAATTTACGCCTTTATTTCTTCAGAATCATCAGTCTCAAAAAACGATTATACCGATTAGCACTATTAAAAAGATGACTCAAAATCCGGAGTGATTTGTTTCAATAGTCGTAGAGCGATCAGGTTCCACGTTTGGTAACCGAAGGACAGGGAACAATTAAATGGGGCACAATATCGTGACGTCAACGTGTCCGATTCTACGCGAGCTCCTCTCGGCTCCAGATATGATCACCAAGACATGCCCTCGTAGTAATACCGTATGTTCTTATGTACTGACAATTTTAATGGACGTTTGACATGTACTTGCTCCATGCGTCCACTTTTGTATTCCAGTCCTGAATTGTTCTGATTATCACCAATTTGGTGTTTTTCCCAGCGGACTTCAATGAAGGAAATTCCGTTCAAATGAAGCCGACAATAATGACTCACTCTAATTATAACCGAACGGATTTTTTGTTTTCTTCGCTGTGTGTACGTATGCACATGATTATTTACATATA
>SDVV010029804.1:0-11760 GCA_016164225.1 Gammarus roeselii | reverse complement strand
CTAATAATCCATACTAATCCTATAGATAATATTTACATATGAAATAAATAGATGGGAAACACAGAATCTTGCCTGCAATCCTACCTTCAGGCTGGTACAAACAGGATCATTCGCACACTAAGGCTGGAAATTGAGTTATAAAACATACCTACCACACTAATCCTATCAAAGAAAAATATAGTGATGAATGAACAGAACATATAAAAAAATATCACAAGCCTCCACCGCTACGAACCCAATCAAGCATTGAATGAGTCAATTATACGACAACTAGATAGGAAAACGCCCGTATATGTCCACAGAAAAAATATAGAAATATAATCCATACATAAAATATATAACGATACATACACTCACAACGTATCAAACGTGACATGGAAACAAATTTATAAGACAAAGAACAGGTAAGAGCAAACTCAGATAATCTTCTAGGATCGCATCCAACTTTTTGCCTAGGGGATCCCTACGGCTCGCCCCACAAGAAATTTGGAATAATACTAATCCTACCAGAACCGAATAAAAATATATATACAAATTAAAGTGTTCATAACATTAACCTTGCCAATCAAGGGCGCAAGCCTGCTTTCATCCCGCCGTTCGCCCTTTCGTTCCCCTTCCGTCCCCCTCCCCTTCCGGTCTCCCCCGTCCGTTAGCTGACTTGGGCCACCAAACCAGTTCCGGTACCCTACGCCCCCGCCCTCCCCCGTTTCTGCGCGCACCCCCGTACGCTCGGTGAGTCAAGGTGCATGCATCGCGCCAAAACTAACTCTATTTATCCCTATCTAATTCCTTCACATCCGCGTTTCGTACCACTATTAACTACTGCTGCAGCATACCCTGTATGGCGCATAAGAAGGGTCGGTATGGGGTTAGTATCCTGTACCAATCACTATGCTCTCCTCTCATTTGCTATCGCCTGCGTGAACGCCAACTCAGTGGATGCCGCGGTACGCCATATCTGAAATTGCGCAGGGTTGGCCCTAGAAAGGGGGATGCCGCCAACCATTGCCCGACATCCTGTGACGATACCTGGTACAGCGTGGATTGAACTGCTGCGGCATGCCTAACAGGTGCGGTTTGCCTTGGTGGCAACAACAATATGTTGTGGGGGATTTGACCATTCAAGGCTTGTGGCAACGCCTTATTCGGCAGGCGGGCGGGTGTCAGGGGTTGACTAGCGGATGATCTTCTAGCGGGGAACTCAGCGTCGCGGGTGGCTGCGAAACTGATGCTGCGCTAATCAACTTCGCTTTCTGCCTCCTGCTGGCTCGTGGGCCGACTTTCTTTCTAGGTGCCATTATTGCGATCGCAAAGTTTCGAAATCGATAAAATAATACCGTGCAGTGCTATTGCGCGCAAACTACTGCTCGCCGCGAAGATGCCTCTATGAGACATTCATTTGCACGACCCTCACACACAAACGCGTTGACGCTTGTCACCACGCTCTGCCCGTTGACTCTTCGCGCGGTGATGCACATGTACCCGCCAAATACCAAGTATGTCCTTGATATCCAATATTCCCAAACCTTACCTTTGTAAATAACAGCTCCATCTACAGAAGCGTGTTCCGACGTAAGAAACTAAGAATACTAATGCACCAATCGGCACCACAGATATAATACAATTTAAAAAACAAATAAGAGCCAAAACAATACACTGATATTTAACGTCTCAAGGTTGATGTAAACAAAACAGAAATAAGACAAATAAGATCCACATAAATACACAAATCTTACATAAATTTTTATTTATAATCACTACACGTCCTGGTGAAACTACGCAAACAGACCCAAATAAATACAAAAAAACAATTTCAAAATGAGAAGTAAATAAATTAGGCCAACAAAATGTCACATAATAATAAACAGACGTGTTGAGACCTCACAGGCAATGCACAATTCTTTTTCCCCTAACAACTCACCGTACACAAATTTAGGAATAAAAATGTGAAAATGAGTTCCAACTTAGACACGATACACTGAATATGGCAAGATCCTGCCCAATTCCGCCCAGTTTCACGTGAACGAAACTTACTGAAGAAAACTAAGCAACGCTACTCCGAGTCCAGTTACTTCACACTGCACACTGGTGACAATGGAATTGTTGGAATAGTTGATGGGCTCCAACCCTGTTAGCGACGAAAAGGTATAACTGTTGATACGGACACGTCTGGATGTGAACATGCCCATCAAACGTACAGTCACCCCTAATATTAATTTCTTCATATGCCTTACGCGGACATGATGGGAATGTCTGAAACGGTTGTTGGCAGTTTGCCTTTTCACCCACAAAAAGGTCCAGTTGTTTATACTAGCAGACATGAAATGCTTTGCGTGGCACGGGTAACGAATAATTATAATTCGTCCCTAAACGTAAATATTGTAAGCGGAGGTAGCGTCAACAGCTGTGGCAAATTTACAATATATTCCCAAACACAAAGATACCCGCGTCTCAGAACCCTGTCACAGCCACGTGTGGGATTTTGACCTAAAATATAAGACGCTTACGGTTTTCATAAGTATACAAAGGATTTAATGCCAAACTTTTCAGCATGCCCAACACATAAAAATTTTACCACAAAGGCCATGCGTCGAAATTACTCACTAAATCACTTCTATTCCCAGTATTAAACGTTAATGGCACTTATCAAACCGCAGGCACCGGGGATCTCAGTTTAGCGGGATTCAATACAGGAACCCCGCGGTGACAATCCCAACCGCTTGTAAGTTTCCCCTATACTGGACCTGAGAGGTCGATCTAGCAGCTTGGAGAATACACTTTCTTTGCCTGAGGGGCGTATTACGTTAATAAACAAATTTCAATATAATTTACGCTAACAAAGTCTTTATAAAAAACAGTTTATAGCTTTATTTTACGTTAACACAGTCTTCATAGATGACAAATCATAATCATGATAAAAGGGCACAATTGTTATTTGACATCACGAAATTCTCAATCTTAAATTATTCGCAACAAATATCCTAGCACACCGACGTACGTTTTATTCCGGATGAACCTATCGAACCAACTGCTCAGGTTCACTGAACTGCATTTCCCATGAACCTTTCCTTGTATTTGTATGGGTGTTTTCCTCGGAAGGGGGGTTCGACTCTCCACAAGGGCATGGATTACAGGAAGCCCGGAAATTATATGTGTAACATTACCAATCGAATTGATCGACCTCTCACCAGACGTTCGTATACGCCCTGTGCTGAATAGCTACTGGTCTATTTAACTATCCCACATGTGGAGGTGGGAAATTGAATTTGTTCCCGTACCAATTACATAATAATACCACAGGGTGGTCCCTGGTTTGTGCTGGGACCTTGAACCGCAGGCGTTTGTTTTGCTTGCACAGTGTTCAATTAACGTTAAAATTAGAAGCGGTAAAGCCGGTCAAGAGGCCTTTAAGATTGAGCCCCCTGGCCCCTGACGTGAACCAGGGGTCCAATGGGGGGAAGGAGGAAGCCCCACCCGGGAGGGACCAGCACCGTCTCCAGAGTGACGAAGACCGAGATTCCAACGGCCAAGGACGTCATCCTCTCCAAGATGACTAGCGCCACCTCAGTTGAAGATGACCGGACAGACGACCGCATTGACGAGTTAACCAGGAACGTCTAGGAAATCAGGAATCTACTAGGCCAAACGACCGGCCTCTCTGAACAGGAAGCAGAAGTTTTTGCCGCAGAACCTAGTGCAAGGCCATTTTTCTCCATATCCACGAACTCTTCGTTAAGAACCAACAAAATAAATAACCCGCAACTGCAGGTACCTCTACCTCTTTGTCCGATGACAACTTCGACGACTCTTCACCCTACTAAAACCCCAACCGGGCTCCGAGGGCTGCAAGAAGGAAGCAATACACTCCATTTAATGAACACAATAGTCATACGTTTTCCGAACACCTGAAGATCATGTTCGACGCCAAAGACAGACCGGATATTTGTCCAAACATTCTGCGAAAAGAGCTGGGCTCTTTCACTGGCCGTCCAGTCATGAACGTCGCCACCAGCGGCTACGAAGATTTTGCCGTCAGAGTAGACACAAAACATCAAAGTGACACAATTCTCTCCAAAACTAGACTCCGTGAAAAGCCACGCAAAATAGTGCCACACCCGACTTTCTCTACAAGTTCAGGTTTGATCTACGTTAAAGATATTCCGAAGGAGGCTTTCGATAAGAACATTACTGGACTCGTTCAATACAAAAACTGCGTTGCCGAAACAAGAATCGCACCAAAGATCACACCAAGAAGAGAGACCACCACAGCCCTAATATTAAAATTCAACTGCCCTACTCCACATTTCCACCCAATCTCTCACAAATGGTACTTGCCCATCTAAATGGAAAGAAACGAATGTTACCCCAATTTAAAAAAAAGGACAAAAAGTGTCCTGGCAACTACCGTTCAATTAGTCTCACCTCAGTCATTGGCAAGTTGATAGGAAAGCTTGATAACAGATAAAATTGCAGAATTCTTAGAATCAAACAAATTGATTGGCGACTCCTAGCATAGCTTTAGACACAACTGTTCCTGTCATACGAATCTGCTACACTTTTTCAGAAATATAATCGAAATCCACGACACAAAATCTTCAATCGATATCATTTACCTTTACTTTAAAAAGGCCTCTGTTAAAGTCCCTCACAAGTGCCTAATTAGTGAATTGCACAGCATCGGTATTTGTGACGAGCTTAACAACTTGATAAGATGCTGGCTTACGGACAGACGGCAGCGAGTTGTACTTAACGGAGCTCCCTCCCCCTGGGTTAATGTTACAAGCGGCGTGCCTCAAGGATCCATGTTAGGGCCTGTTCTCGTTATATTATTCATTAACGATCTTGATAGCAACGTACTCTCAAACACTAGCAAGTTCGCAGACGATACTAATTTCGGAGGAAAAGTGCAAACTGAACTAGAATGTCAGCAGATCCAACTAGACTTGAACAAAATTGTTGATTGGTCAAAAAAGTGGCAAATGCAATTTAGTGTAGGCAAATGCAAAGTTATGCACATAGGTCCTCGTCACCTCAAACACGAATATTAAATGTCCAGAAAAAAACTCATTCCCGTCACCAAAGAGAGAGATTTAGGTGTCATCATTAGAAACGACCTAAAAAGCAGCAAGCATTGTAACGATGCTGCCAAGAAAGGCAACAAAATGCTAGGTATGATTTCCCGCACTATCTCGTACACAGTATGCTCAAGTTATCTGATGCATTTGTTGGACCGCACCTTGAGTATGCCATTCAATTCTGGTCTCCTTAGGAAAAACGTTATTAAACTTGAGAAGCTTCAACGTAGAGCTACCAAACTCATCCCCTCGCTGTGGAATAAATCGTACGAAGACAGGCTACGTGAAATCAATCTTTATTCGTTAGAGAAACGTCTAGTCAGAAGCGACATGATCGAAGTGCGGAAGATTATAAAGGGTAAAGAAAACGTTGACCGAGCGAGCCTTTTTACTCCAGATACAAACGGATTGACAAGGAACAATGGATACAAAATGGTCTGTATCCATTTCTTCACGTATAGAGTGGTCGGAGAATGGAACAAACTTTCAGCAGAGGTCGTAAACAGTATAACAATCGAAACATTCAAGTCACGGCTCGATAAGTTCTACATAAATCGCCAATAAATAGCTAAACCGTTTCCTTTCCTGTTATATAAGAAAACAGAAATGGCACACGAAGCTCTCTTAGGCGTTCTACTTCAGAACTAATCCTCTTGCAATCAAAAGGCAACCTAGTTTGGGCCAATAGGCCTGTTGCTGTCTTCCTACACTTGTAAACACTTATAAACCTAAATACCTAGACATTCCCTTCTACGGCACCAAAACCAAGGTTACATCATTCGAGAGACGTCCGATGCGATGTGATAAATGCCAGAAATACGGACACACGAGCGGAAACTGTAATGGGAAGCAAAGATGCTCATACGGCTCCCAGGACGACCATGGCAGACGGGAAGATCAGCAGTCGTGCCGGTCCGAAGAGCAGCACTGTTTTTACTGCAAAGTATACGGACACCTTATCGGACATAGAGATTGCCCAAAGGATGAGAATGAGAGAGCGATCCTCCAATACCAGATAGATCACGGGGTCGAGCGACGAGAGGACCGGCACCATTCCCCTCCCACTATCTCATAACGTTCAAAGAAAGTGGTTCAAGCAAAGTGGCCTTTTCAACTAATCTATTTATAATGTTGAAGTCACTCACCGAACAAATTGGAGGAAAACCGAAAGAAATTCAACGACAGGGAAAGAAATATCTGGCCTACGTCGTAGAACGTGAACAAAGTAACGCTATACAAAAGACTACCAACCTAAACAAACTCAAAGTAACAGTTGAAACACATCCGTCCTTCAACGATACCAAACGAATTATATACACCTTCCGTTACACACCTACAGCTGAACTCAGTGCTTACGCTCCAAACTCTGGCTGAGGATTCCGGAGTTCCCGAAGTCCGTCAAGCATCATGGATTAAATCACGTAACGCTAGTTCTACCGCATACCAAATTACATTCCCAGCATACAACGCACCGGAATTCATAGTAATCCCGGGTAAACAAGGAAGAACCAAAACTTATCCATTTGGAACATGGCCTCCAATGTGCAAAAAATGCCTTGAATACGGCCACGTCATCGCATACTGCCAGCCGCATACACCCCAACGTTGTAGGAAGTGAACCGGCGAGCACGACAGAAAAGACTGCAGAGCCAGCCACCCTAAATGCTACCACTGCTCATGCTACCATAAAGCAGGTGATTGTGACTACTCAGTATACATGGACCGAAAAGAAATAACAATCACACAAAACAAACGAGACAAGCCATTCATCCAAATCTGGAAAGATGATAACCCTTACCGCCTCAATTATGCCAAAGCAGTCAAATCGTCAATTCAACCAAACTCCTTCAACGACATCCACACATCGTCAGGACAACATCGTAACAAGACTCCAACACTTCTTCTTGGCTGCAGTGCTTCCTCACTCAGACCAGTGACCGCCCTGCACCAGAGATGCTCAGTCCTAAAAATAATTTATGCGGTGCCCAGGAGGACGACGAGATGGATGCATCCCCCGCAGTTGACCACGCAGCAAGGCTCACTACTATAAAAACGAAATAGCTAAGAGATGAAGAAGCCTCCGATGCCCAGGCGCCACTGAACAAAAAGATCAGTAACAACTTTCAAATAACGGCCCGCAAAGAAAAGAATCCAGAACTACCTCCAACTGTCTCAAGTGCGGCTCCATTCGTGGAAAACCACTGCGAGGGACACGATCCCCCCCGTTAACGAACCCGACTCATGAACACGCCACCAGCGGGAACGATCACGGCCTCGACGACGGCGCTTATCTCAAAAAACTCATACGCGAGACCTCTGAACAACCAGTCATCTTACCTGGCCCAAATAGCTAGCAATCCACACAACCACACACGCAGATCAAAAAGGCTGCCACATAAGAAGAGCGCACTCGATCACGAAGCAAACACAAAGAGCACAAACTCTCATGAGCACTCGCAGCCGCGACCGCAGCAATCATAGCAGACGGCCTTCCACCGAAGGCTGACACTTCCGTGAACACTCCCGACCTGGAACTCCTGGGCAAATTCAAAAACGCGAACACCATAAAAGCTCCAGCAAATCACGCGACCACTCTAGACCATCAAGGTCTGAGTGTGAACAGCCTTCAAAATGAACACTATAATACTTCAGTGGAACTGCCAGGGACTCGGAAACAAGAAAGATGAATTACTATCCATAATCGACTCCCATAAAACTTTGGTGATAGGCCTCCAAGAGAACAAACTCCGAAAGATCGCCGAGACCGTCACCTTCAGAATCCCCCAATATATCATACACCACCGCGAAGGCCTCACCAACGTGACTGCTCACGGAGGAGTGGCACTTAGGATCCACCAAAGTGTACCTCACCTCCCCCTTCCCCTGAGGACAGAACTCCAAGCTATCGCCGTAAAGATATGCGTCTCCAGGCCAATAACAGTAGTATCCATCTACTCATCACGAAGCCATGACCTCTCGGAAGCACTAATGCCGAATTGCTGAACCAACTGCCCTCGCTAATACTCCCCCTTGGAGACTTCAACAGCTACCATGAAACATGGGGATGCGTGAGAACAGACCCCAGGGAAGGGATAATTGCTAACACCATAAACACCCTTCAACCTGGTCCTTCTCAACGACGGACAACCCATCCGAATCACCCCCGAAAGTAGAACTGCCATCGATTTATCCATATGCTCCCCCACTCTGGCACCCCAACTCGATTTGGGGAGTTCTGCCTTCAACACACGACAGCGACCATAACCCAGTCATCATATCGCTTCTCACCAACCAACCAAGAAGCCCTGCCCCACAAGAACTTCGATTCAACAACCGGAAAGCCAGGTGGGTGGATTACTCAGACCACATCGCGTGGAGGGATATGGATGGCATCCCCGGAAACATTTCGCAACACGATCTCGTCGCCCAAATTACGAAAAGTTTCAAGCTGCAACCGATGTGGGTGCCGAGAGATGGAAGAAGCAAGAGATAAGCGTGAAAGGCTATACAATGCCTACCGACGACACGGTCCCCCAGGAACCGAGTAGCGTGGAAAAAGGCAACTGCTGTATACCGAAAACTTCGAGTGAAGAAAAAACGTGAAAACTGAGCTCAGTTAGCCAATACTGTTAATCGAATCCCCCCCTCTCACAAGAGTGGGATAAAAACTACGTATTCAGGGAAAACCCGAGCGATCTATTAACATCCTTCAGACGGAGGCAGAACTTATTCTACCCACGCGGAAATTGCAAATAAACTAGCTCAGACTTTAGCCCGATATCGCAATCAACAAACTACACGGCTGCTTTCCGACGGGAAAAGAACTTACGAGAAAAAGAACATCTTGACTTTACTTCTAGAATCGAAGAGCCCCACAACAAGCCTGCAACTGCAATGTGCATTAGACAATACACGTGAAACTTCACCTGGGCCAGACCGGGTGCACATCACCACGATCAAGAATCTCCCATATGGCGCCCGTGAGCACTTATTAAAAGTGTTCAACAATCTGCATTCAAACTCATTTTTTCCCGATCAATGGCGGGAATATGTAACTATCCCAATACCCAAACCCGGGAAATTCCACGGTGACCCACATAACTATCGCCCCATCGCTCTTACCAGCGTCCTCTACAAGACCATGGAATGAATGGTAAACACGCGTCTTGTCGACTACCTAGATATACACGCAGGCCTGAACATCATCCAGTGTGACGGCCGCAAGCGCCACTCTACGACGGACCACCTTGTAAGACTGAAATCTGACAATAGACAGGCTTTTGTCCTAGGGGAGCACGTGATTTCCATATTTTTCGACGTGGAAAAAGCCTACGATACTACCTGGAAATATGGCATCATGAAGAATCTCCACAGCAAAGGTCTGAAAGGCCACTTACCACGTTACATCCACCAATTCTTGCAAAATCGCACCATCAGGGTTAAGGTCGGCGACACCCTATCACCATACTATCCGCAAGAAATGGGCGTCCCCCAAGAAAGCATCCTCAGTGTCGCTCTTTTTATACTCGAAATCGACCAGATAGCAGACATTCTCCCGTGCGATGAAAGATTGCTTTCATCACTATACGTGGATGACTTACAAATAAGCTACAGGCACCCTAGCCTCTTAACAATTCAACAGTAACTCCATAAATATCAAAACCTAGTCGGGAACTGGGCCTCCTTAAACGGATTCCGATTCTTGCCCTCCAAAACGAAAAGCATGCACTTTACTCTTGTGTCCGGCTTACACCTAACACCAGCCCTAACGCTGAACAACACTCCGCAATTATACGAGGAATCGATAAAATTCCTCGGTCATGAGTGGGACCCTAAACTCACATTGCGAACCTCATATTACAGCCCTGGAGACTCTCTACAAGAAGACAACCGGACTTATACTCTCTGTAACATCCTTCAAAATCGGAGCCAATATATACACCGGCATGACGTTATTCAGAACAATAATACGCTCGAGCATTGACCATGGAGCAATTGTTTACTGTTCAGCATCGTAAATAACGCCCTGCGTATCACAACCGGTGCGTTCCGTTCCACACCCATCGAATCCCTGAACGTGCTTGCTAACGAGCTTCTTCTTCCGCTCCGGAAAGACAAACTCTCACTACAGTTGTATTTCAAGACAAGGAGCTACATCAATAGCCCAACACTCAGTGACGTCACTAACATTCTTGATAAACGCTTCATTGCGACTAAGAACAACATATGCCCCTATTTTCTCTACGAGTGGACAACTTACTGACCTCGCTGTACATCAGTCGCTAAGCAATCAAGCCTTCATTCTTCTATCGAATTCTTCAAATCAACACACCAACGTGGATGATCAGCCCACCGCTGGCCAACCTAGAATTTCAAACGTACCCCAAAGCAGCAACCCCCATTGACACGTACCGCCGAGAATTCTCGCGATTACTTGATGAACAGTACTCTGAGCACCGTCATATGTACACTGACGGCTCCAAAACATCGGGCGGAGTGCGCGCTGCCGCTTAGGCGAAGGAAACTCTCGTCTGCCACCCTACCCCGCGAGGCCTCTGTATTTCCTGCAGAGCTGCACGCACTCAAATTAGCCATTTCCGTTACAAAAAGTGACCACCCCTCAAAATATGTTATATTTTCAGACAGTCTGAGTATTCTCACAAAGCTAAAAACTCTAACCTTTGATTACTCTGCCCTTAGAACATTGCAACACGACCTTTTCACGATGTCCGAGACGGTTCAAGTGGTCGAGTTCTGCTGGATCCCTGGACACGCAGGAATAAGAGGAAACGCGCGCGCAAATTCCCTCGCTGAACGGTTGTCTACCCAGCACGAACAATTCATCTCCATACATTACCGAGACTGGTTCCCCGTCATCAACTCACGTATAACATCACGATGGAACGACTCTTAGCAACAGAGTGAACAAACAATGTTTGCTGTTGAACCATCAGTGAGAGAGTGGGACGCCAGAATTTTTAATAGGGGAGATTAAGTGTTCATTCACCGTCTATGCACGGGGCACGCGTGGATAACCCACAGAAAACCTAATGGACGTTGACATGGGACCGGACGCACCACCATGCCCCTGCTGTCAACATGTGGCAATCAGTGTGAAACACTTATGGATTGTGATGCACTCGCAACAGCCCGACGAGCCACAGCGTAGAAATTGTGAACTTTAACTTAACTTCGTGCACGAAGCTGTGTGGAATCAACAGCTCATCGCGCCCTACGGGGGAGCACTCAGTGACTATACGTTGGAGCTCCGGTGGAAAACAGAAGAAACTACTACTACTACTACTACTACCTCTCATCAACTCATAGTAAGAGGTAGTACATAGAGGAGTCGGTTCATATACACTTTGTTTAAAAAACTACCAAAAGTGTCAGATCAACGGTACACGTGCAGATAATTCAATCAACTACTAAATCCTCGCTAATAGCATTCACGATACGGGGATGTTAACTAATTCCTGAACAATTATATACTACCTCCCGGCCTATGACCGAAAATGGATCCAGATGGATCTCTCCAGAATGCGACCACCTGCTCATCTCTTGAATTAGTCGAGGTATCTGCCACGCATTTTGACGGACGCGTCCTGAACATAAAAATTCAGACTCGCCTCTCGCTGACCTCCGCCTATTTTTATTAATTTCTAGACTGAATTGCATTCTTCAT
>SDVV010029803.1:0-11760 GCA_016164225.1 Gammarus roeselii | reverse complement strand
GTGATGAATGCGGAGACGAGTGGTCGCAGGCCTAGAGGTAGACCGAAGTTTGGGTGGATGGATGGTCTGAAGCAGGCGTTGGGAAGAAGCGACATGAATGTGGAGGTGGCGAGAGAGCGTGCAATGAACAGGCGTGAGTGAAGAATGGTTGTGAATAGTTGATTTTGACGCTGCTCTGATGTGCTTTCCCGCCCTTGGCATCCCGCTGTCGGGATGGTCGTGGGTGGGAGGGCCCGGCCATTATGAAGCGGCGGGGGTAAACCAGTGAAAACTGTCGGGCCCTGCTGCTGATGACGGTTCCTCGGTACATTCGGGACCCAGAGTGTAAGTTGAGGGGCTACCGGCCGGACCCTTTAGCACAAAAGGGCTAAGTTGTGTGAGTGTGAGCGTATGAGGGTGTGAGTTGCGCCTTGCCGTCGGCCATCCCCCTTTCTGGGGGATGCGGCCTAGTGTCTGTATCTGTATCTGATCCCTGCTGCGTGAGAGTAACCGGCTTTTTCGCACCCACCACTATCCCGTTTCTCAACGAGACACCTTGGGTTAGAAAGCACATCACGGCAGAGTCAAAACTCATTCACTCACGCTATTTTACTACCTCCACACTTATGCCTCTCTCCGAACGCATGCTTCACGTCATCCATCCACCCAAATTTTGGTACACCTTTAGGCCTACGTCCATTCACCTCCACTTTCGTCACCCTTTTCAACAATCTCACTTCATCCATCCTCACCATGTGTCCGAACAATCTCAAAATTCGTGAATCTACTCTGTCCTCCTAATTTTCTCACTATCCCCGTTCTAATTCAAGCAACGCCTTTACTGATCTTCTCTCTTCTACTTTCACACCCCTAACCTCAGCTCCGTAGAGCACAATTAGAATTACGACCCCTTCATTCAATCCTCTTTGCTTATGTACCCAACGTCCTACAGCTCATTACACTCTTAAGTGCACCAATGCTTCACGCTCTTCCTTCACTCGCGATTTCTTTTCAGTTTCCGCGAGTTCAGTCTTCTCCACATGAGAGCTCAAGTACTCTAAACACTGAACTTCCTCCAATAACTCGCCATTTAGGAGGACACGAATTCTGTTCGCATCAACATTCCTTGAACATTTCATTACCTTACTTGTACGAACATTAACTCCAGCTTACTCCTAGCTCACACTACCAAACTCCGAGAATAGCCTACACAACTTTTCCGAATCTGCCATCAGTGCCGTATCATCCGCAAACAGTGACTGACTCGACTACCAAATCTATTACGGAAAACGAAAGGAATTAGAAGCGACTCTGGAAAACAGGGAATTAGAAACAACTCTGGAAAACACATGGCCATAAAAACGATTCTAGAAAACAAGGAAAAAACACAGGGAATTAGAAATGACTTTGGGAAACGGGGAATTTGAAACTACTTCGGAAGACAGGGAAAACACATGGAATTAGAAATGACTGGAAAACAGGGAAAACACAGGGAAGTAGAAACTATTCTGGAAAACACTGTTAACAGGGAAAACAGGGGGAATTAGAATTGACTCTGGAAAATAAGGAAAACCACAGGAAATTAGAAGCGACTGTGGAAAACAGGGAAAACACAGGGAATTTACAAATTCATTAATAATTTGTGGGGAATTTATAGTCAGTGTCAAACAAGTCAGACGAATAGTAATTTGACAGGTTTTTGAATTGTAAAAATACTCGTTCGAAAATATTAGTTATAATGTCAGTTTGTTGTCAACTTTTTGTAATGTCTAATGAATTGTGGTTTGATAAAAGCACAGATGGTACCCAATGTTTCTATTTGGACGCTTTAAAGCGTATTCATTAATGGCTGTTGGGGGAGGAGGAGACCGTGGATGATTAATATTTACAAACAGCAGTATGTAAATAAACCTTGTATAGAACTCCAATTTCTCACTAATCATTGCAAACATGAGGTGTTTATATGGCCAGTTTTGATCAATATTACTGTGTTTTTCATATAAATTGGTAATTTTTGTCGATTGTTCCAATGCTACGTAGTATTGGCCGTGCTTTACATATTTTGGTATCTGAAAATGTAATAATTTTGACCTAATTATTTACAATTACAAATAAACTGTTGAAAGCTATATTGCTATACCTACAGCAGCTACTGCATTGAAGTAAATGCTTCATTTAAAAAGTCATTTGTTATATCTAATTAATAAATAAACAAATTATTTGTGTGTTTTTGTGTTCAAAATAGCGAAAACTCTATTTTGAGCAGAGATTGAACAGACAGGGATACTTAACACAAGCTTGTATCAGTACCACTTTCACTGTGAATCAATCACACTCCTCCCTCTGACACATGCTCTGCTGCCAACATAGAACTCTGAACTGCTTTCAACAAATTTGCGCTCACTCCATATAAGCGCAGCACTCCCTGTCGACCCTATCGTAGGCCTTTTCCAGATCCATGAAGGCCCAGAAGACATTCTTTCCCTTCGCAATGTACTTCTAACTAATTTGACCCACAGTTGAATGAGAACGGCACACCCTCTGCCACTCCTGAAGCCTCACTGTTCCTCGCCAATCCTACCATCTATACAATCTCTAATCCTCTTGATTAGCACCTCCCCTACAACTTACCGACCACACACAACAAACTCATACCTCATGAGTTGCTACAATCACTTTCCTTCTGCCGTCATAGTGCGGAACAATGCAAGCACTGCGCCACTCATCGGCTCCACGCCCGGCGCAAAACTCCGCTTCAGTAGCCTCACCAGCCACTCGACTATCCCTAGTACTGTTGCGTGTTGTAATTATCATATTAATAATTTGCTGCAAGTCAAAATCTTGATTGTCTGTGAGGAATCGTGTGTTGTAATGATTAAAGTAACATCTTCTCAGCTCTGCTGCTAATGATTAAAGTAACATCTTCTCAGCTATGCTGCACAGCCTCTCGCCGAGAGTGTATTCAGAACTGAAATTTTCTACAACTGGCTAGTAATTCTTCATGACTTCGTGGCTCACAAATCTAAGGTGTGGATACAATTTTTTTTATCAGAACAGAGGCCTCTCTCGCTCTCTAGGATGGTTTCCAAACTGTGACTTCTTACAGTATTTTCTGTGTTCATGTCATCTAAATATATGCCATCTTTTGAAAAGTAACGGTGTTTGTTACTTTAGTTATGAAGTGAGTGTTTGAGTTGTCACACCTCAGCATCGATGCGTTATTACTTGTAGTGCCCTATGATAGTATTAGTACAATCAGTCCTCAAACTCAACAAAGTCACTTTCAACTATCCTTTTGCTGCTTTTTGGTGTATGAACGGCTCGTCGCAGCTATCACTAATGACTGCATGTTGTTAGCGCTTAGTAGCTAATAGGCTTAACTACAACTCCCACACTGAGAATCATTCCTCCACCCTGTCTGTTCTGCTGCATTATGTTCACTATCCCCCCTGCCAAGAACTGACTTGCTGGGTGTGTCAACCTTGCGTGGGCGTTCGCTTAATACTGTTGCGTTCAAGGCTGCTAAAATGAACGTCTGTTTGGAACCATCATGTGTTTGCTGCGTAAATTGATCCCTTATTAGAGGTTGAGTACTAATCTGCAAGCAATGATCTTGTTTGTAGTGTCAGAGAAAGGGGTGGATGAATGATTGTTCATTTTATAGATCATTATTATGTATATTTTTCGTGGGCTTGATTATTTATCTGTTCCCTTTTTTATGTTGATAGATTTTGCACTGGTAATTATTTATCTTCCACCTTGTAAGAGCCATAAGTTTAGCATGTGCTTCTGCCTCTTTTTCAAATACATCTTGAAGAGGAAACATCACAGAGACATATTTACAAGAAAATCTTGATAACATTCGTTGAGCGTAGTTTTCGACCGATTTAGACCTTCGTGTCGTTTAACCTTACTCAGGAATTTCGAAACTTTTAAGTTTCTAGACTGTCCCCGAAGTTTTAGGTTTTGACTAAAAATCTGGCTGCTCGGCGCTAAATGTCGGCTAGGTACAGTGGGGCGTCTTCCGTTCCCGGCGGTCTAAGCCGGCTGCACCCCCAAACACCCAACTCCCTCCCTACCTATATTAGCGAGGTCTGCCCTGCCGTATCATTCATTCGACGCTGCTGCTGCTGCTTCATGGACGTACTCCTGCCACTGACCTCCTGCTGACAGCGCACTTCCGCCTCACTTGATCCACAGGATCTCAGCACCAATTTTATAGGTAAGATTCGGTACAGGGCGGCCCATCTGGGCAGCGGATTAGTGACCCGCTGCCCCTAAAGCCGCAGATGGGGTTGACAATTGCCCAGCCGTACCGAATTTGCTGTCTCAGCGAGCCTGGCCTGCATTTCATCAGAATTTTGTTGACAAACAAAAATTGTCGACACATTAATTTTGTTGACACAAAATTTGTTGGCATAAAAATTTTGTCTACATAAATTTGTTGACACACAAAATTTGTCTACACACAAATTTTGTCAACACTGAAAATTTTGTCAACACTGAAAATTTTGTCAACACTGAAAATTTTGTTGACTCGGTCAACACAAAATTTGTAGACATTTTTTAGACAATTTTCTTTATTTAATTATTCAACAAATTTCGCGGACACACAAATTTTGCCTACATAAATTTGTTGACACATTTGTCAGAACACAAAATTTTGTCGACGATAAAAAGTTTGTCTATACAAAGTGTTTGTCGACACTAACTTTATTGACAGATAAATTTGTCAACACAAATTTTAGTGACGAATTTTTGCTGACAAATTCGGTGGACACAAAAATTTTGTCAACACAAAATTTTTGTCAAAACACATTTTTTGACACAAAATTTGTCAAGAAAAAAAATTGTTGACATTTCAACACAAATATTGTCGACACACTAAATTTGTCAACACAAAATTTGTTCACACAAATTTCGTCAACATAAATATTGTTGACACAAAATTTGTCTACCCTAAAATTTTGTTGACACAGAAATTTTGTCGACTAAAATTTTGTCTACACCATGAATTTTTTTAAACCAATTTTGTTGACACAGAAATTTTGTCGGCACCCAAGTTTTGTCCACATTAGTCAACACAAATTCTGTCAAACAATAAATATTGTCTGTACATAAATTTTGTCGACACATAATTTTTGTTGACATAAATTTTGTTGACACATACATTTGTCAAAGGACACCAATTTGTCGACAGACACCAATTTGTCGACAGACACCAATTTGTCGACAGACACCAATTTGTCGACAGACACCAATTTGTCGACAGACCTAATTTTGTCGACAGACATAATTTTGTCGCCAGACATAATTTGTCAACGTACATATGTTTGTCGAGACATAATTCTGTCGACAGACATAATTTTGTCAACAGACACATTTGTCGACACGCAAATTTGTTGACAAACACATTTGTTGACAGACTCAGATTTGTGGACAGATACAAATTTGTTGACAGTCTTAAGTATGTCGATAGACATAATTCTGTCGACAGACATAATTCTGTCGACAGACACATTTGTCCTCACACAAATTTGTTGACAGAAACAAATTTGTTGACAGAAACAAATTTATAGACAAACATTGATTTGTGGACAGACATCGTCGAGGAGAGTCATTAAGTTGTGTGACCCTACCTTCTATACTGGCACAATCAATTTCATGGTTTTGAAGTGAGCTGTTCTTGTACAGCCCTTCACACCTGCAGGAAAATGATCACGGGTCACGTATGACGTCCTCCGTTACTAGGTCACCGTTTGCAACAGATCATAGTGCTTTCTGGTCAACACTTGATGCACATTAAGGCATATGTACCTGGCAATTACAAAGACACCATCGGGGTTGGGCAATAAGTTGTGCGTGCCAGCAACAGAGGATCATGCGTCACATATGACGTACCACGGGACCCAAGGCAGTGTCGCTCTGCAAACCCAATGATATAAAGCGGTTTCCAAGCGTCATTAGATTCTTTTCAGTCGTATGCAGATAACCGATTCTGCGCCCATACGGACGCTAGCAATGCATGATACTGAAATTCAACGTAAACAGTGGTTTCAGGTCTCCATTGCAGCCCTCATTGCACAGTAGTGCACAAATGGGCATTATATTTGTGTATTATGAAAATCATTGTTAACATACCGATTATTTTCTCTCATGAACAAACAGATGGTATGTCATGCTATGGGGCCGTGATGAAGGGCGTATATTTGGATCATAACATCCACTCTATACTTCAATCTTCATTGTTTCAGTAACGATGTCCGCAATCACCCCAGCGACAGGCGAGCGATCGTGAGTCACAATACGGCTCCTCTAACCCAGAAGTTCTCTTTGACGACCGCGTCTCAGGCTCGCATTGTGGCCAACGATGACCTCCATCCCTAGTGTCTATGGCGCTCCGCCATATTCGGAAGGTCATGTACACAGGCCAGTTGAGTGCAACATAGCCTCAGGCATGACAGCGCCTCCAGGCAGTCCTACCTTTGAAGCGTTCAGGAACAGATATCGTGCAACGTGACAAAGCCTCTCAATAAAAGGAGCGCGACTCCTGGTCGAATGCGCACTTTGCGCTTACATCAGGCTGTCATAGAATCAGGGCTCTGAGGGAATTCGCTAATGCGCCGATCGTCCCACTAAAAGCTCACTTCGAGACCACTTGGGGTGGGGCAAGACCGCTTTTTCTTTCCAACACATTCCTGCAGAAGTAAGTACGAAGGATCTCCAGCGCTACGCTCAGGTTGTTCGCGCCTTCACTGAAGTGAAGGCGCGAGTGAAGGAGGTATGTAAAGTGTTGGGTGCACTGAAGAGTGTAATGAGCTGTAGGACGTTGGGGATGGAAGCAAAGAGAGGGCTGTATGAAGGTGTTGTTGTCCCAACTGTACTCTACGGAGCTGAGGCTTGGGGGGGTGAGAGCAGAGGAGAGAAGAAGGTTGAATGTATTCGAGATGGAGTGTTTGAGGAGCATGGCTGGAGTAACGCTGAGAGACCGGATCACCAACGACGTGGTTCGAATCAGAACAGGGATGGTGAAAAAGTTGGAGAACAGAGAGGATTCGCATGTACTGAGATGTTTCGGGCACATGGAGAGGATGGATGAAGGGAGATAAGTGAAAAAGGTGATGAATGCGGAGGCGAGTGGTCGCGGGCCTAGAGGTAGACCGAAGTTTGGATGGATGGATGGTCTGAAGCAGGCGGGTTGGGAAGGAGAGACATGAATGTGGAAGTGGCGAGAGAGCGTGCAATGAACAGGCGTAAGTGGAGAATGGTTGATTTTGACGCTGCTCTGATGTACTTTCCCGCCCTTGGCATCCCGCTGTCGGGATGGTCGTGGGTGGGTGGCCCGGTCATTATGATGCGGCGGGGGTAAACCAGTGAAAACTGTGGGCCCTGCTGCTGACGACGGTTCCTCGGTACATTCGGGACCCAGAGTGTAAGTTGAGGGGCTACCGGCCGGACCCTTTAGCACAAAAGGGCTAAGTTGTGTGAATGTGAGCGTGTGAGGGTGTGAGGTGCGCCTTGCCGTCGGCCACCCCCCTTTCTGGGGGATGCGGCCTAGTGTCTGTATCTGTATCTGTGAACCGCCAGTGGCACAGAAGACGCGGCAAATCCAGACGTGGGTCAGGCGTAGTTCCGCTCGTGGCCAAAGCGGTCGACAAGCATCTTCCAGTGATCGCCCTGCGTTCCAGCGTGGTGCCATGCAACCCCAAAGGAAGCAAAGGGGGCCCCGGTACCTCACATACAGGTTTGGGAGCCTGCCCCTCCACTGCCTCAAGGGACAAGGGACGTGACCAGAATGGTTCAGGGGAAGGAGGTCGCGTTACCCCGTTCCGAGTGTCCAACCCGCAACAAATACAAACAGTGCTGAAGCCCTCTCTCTGGTTCACCAAGTTTGACATCAAGGACGCCTTCCCGCACGTCCCAATTCATAGTAGGTTCCAAAAGTTCTTGGCCTGCCCTAACTTCATTTTTTTCCCGCTGGACTTGACCAGCACGGCGGTTCAGCTAGTCGTCCGAAGGTCCACCCCTTTTCTGCCGCTAGCAGGTTCGAAGAAGCTCCCTCTCCAGCTTCTCAAGAGTGTCTTTGAGGTCGAGCAACCCTCCCATCGGGGGGTGACTGTCAGAGAAGACGGCCTGTTCGTCCTAGAACGGATCCCAAATGCACTACCCAAACTTTTCGAGCAAGTCAATACAACCCTGCCCAACGGGTCAGCACCGAAACACCTCGACGCTTGGTTAAGCACGCAATTTGCGCTCACAGCAAACTGCCCCATAGTCAAGTCCCTGGTGGAGTTCACGAATGCTCTGATCCTCTCCCCGCAGGCTCACTTCGACGCCACAAAGGATAAGATCGCTTTCCGGGTCCAGCACATTGCCACAGAAGCACGTATCAATGCCTTCCGACTCCGCACGCAGGTGGCTCAAAACCTGCGCGGCCACATCCTCGGTGCATCACTGACCGGGATTCTTGAGCGCATCCGGACTCTCGTCCTCACCGATGGCACCCCAGTTACCCCTCAGTCACTGCGTTGCCTGTCGGAACTCACCACAGGCTCCGCTCACAAACTATTGTCGAGGTCCCTCTTCGACGCTGTTCAGTGGAGATACCAGATTCGGCTTCAGGCGCTGGACAGACTCGCTCCGGAATTCGCCCGGGCCGCCCTTCTAGCAAGATCTGTGTTTGAACCTCGACTATTCACCGACGGGGCGATCTTACAGAATAGTCAAGCGCTGGATACTTTCCGTAACAGAACAGAGGTCCTCACCTTCATGGGGCCCTTTACATCAGGTTTCGATGCTTCTACTCCACAGAGACCCCCGTAACACCGGGAAGCTGTCACACAGAATCCCCTCTATAACCGAGGCGGAATGGCACGAAGCTCCTTTTGTGGCTGACCCGCACCGTCAAGGGCGCGCCCTACGTCCCAGCAGGACGCTAGGCAACCCCTATGAGGCGGGTGGGCTCCAGTGCACCTCAGACAAGCTCCAAGCCCCGCCTCCCGCCTGCCCTGGAGGCACGGGGACGCACGCAGTACGTTCCAGGAAAGAGAAGTCGCGGAGGGATCGGGGAACCTCGGCACACAAACGACCCTCCCCCTCCCGCTCACAGGCCACAACTAACCACAGACAGCGGGACCGCCCCCCCTTTCGCAAACTCTGACGTTCCGCCGGCAACCATCAGGAACCGCCTCGCGCACTGGACCAAGGCCACGCACATGGTCAAACGCATTATCACCACAGGCCCCTCCTGGAAATGGACGCCACGCCTCTTCCCCCCACTAGATTACACGGTCTCCCACTGACAACGCGAGGATGTTCTAGAACCCCTCGTATTGGAATTATTGCGCAAACCCAGACAGCCGGCTTTTGTATCTCGCATCTCTACGGTCCCCAAGGCCTCAGGAGGAGATCGTCTGGTGATCGACCTTGCCGACCTCAACAGATACATCCCGGTATCCACGTTCTGCATGCCCCACCCGCAGCGCATACGGGCGGTGCTGAACCCTCCGCTCTGGTTCACCTAGTTTGATATCAAAAACGCCTTCCCACACATTACGATTCATCTTGGGTTACAAAAGTTCCTGGCCTTCAAACTACGAGGCCAACTGTTTTTCTTTTTGGCCCTCCTATCCGGTCTCAACCTGGGACCAAAAATCTTTACGACGGTCGCGAAGCTGTCCCTGCGTTTACTCCACCAGCAAGGAATAGATGCGACGGGCTACTCTGGGCACCAACAGCTCTTCACTGCCGGCGCAACACCCAGACGGCCTGCGACCTTCTCCTCAAACTTGGCTCCCGCGTCCACATGAAGAAATCTGTTTTTAGAACCCACCCAGCAGATCGACTTCTTGGGGGTAACATTCAACGGCGCGGCCGGGTCCATCGTCCCAGCCTTACAACACATCAACCGCTGCAGGGACATAGCCACGGAGATACTTCCCCGCGGAACCCTCTCGCTCCGATAGCATCAGAGTTTCCTCGGCATAATAAATTTTCTCCACACCTTACTTACGCCATGCTTGCCACTTCTTCAACGAGGTGGTGCTCGCAACACACTCTCTTCTCTCCCGCAAGCCCTGCCGTCTCAACAATCCCTTTTGGGGTGGATGGATGATCATTCATTTTATAGATCATTAACCATTTTTTTTAGTAATTTATTATTTCTTCTTTCATGGGCTCTGTTATTTATTCTGCCTTTTTTTTCATGATAAATTTTTCATTGGTTTTTATTTTATGTATCGATGTTGGTTGAGACAAGGTGACCCGGGGAAGAGGGGTACTCGTGGGACCTGCGGGACTCGAGGGACCCAGGGTTTCAAGAACCCAAGGGACTTGGAAGACCAGGAGGATTTAGGGGGACCCACTTGGACCCTTCTGGTGCTCTTGGGAACACTCTTGACACCCTTCGGGACCCTCTTGAGAAAATGTGGGACCCTCTTGAGGCCTCTCTGAATCCTGGAACCTTTGCTCCCCCCCTCCCAAGTCTACGTTAAACCTACTCTGTATCTACATTGAACCTACTTGGTATCTATGTTAAACCTGCTCGGTATCTACGCTAAACCTACTTTAAACCTGCTCGGCATCTGCGTTGAACCTGCTCGGCACCTGCGCTGAACCTGTTCGGCATACACGCGCTGGGCGCACGACCTCATTGGCACCACATCACAGTCCGCGTGATGTCAGACAACAAAGCGGCAGGGGCCATGGTGAACCACTTGGGCTCCAGCAAGGCCCGGGCGCTCCAGAAGTTCGGAGCACAGCTACAGATCCTCCAGCGCCACCACCTCTTCCTCCTCGCGACCTACCTTCCCGGTTCGCAAAACGTTTGGCCTGATCAGCTCTCACCTCTCCTACCGGTAGAAACGGAATGGACGCTGACGCCCCAGTGCTTCTCCAGCCTCTCTGCCCTGCGCGGGACCATGCACATCGACCTCTTCGAGCATCCGGGAACCACAAGCTCCCACTATTTGCAGCTCCGTTTCCTCACCCGGGACCGGCTTTAGTGGATTCTCCCCAATGCGACTGGAATCAGTGGAAGGAAATATACCTCTTCCCTCCATGCAACTGTATTCCCCAAATGCTCCACAAACTCGAGACGTACCGCTACGGCGGCGTCCTCGTGGTCCCTGACCACCCCAACGCACTGTGGTGGCCACGGGCATCGTGGCTTTCCACGAACTCTCGCTCGCCCTCGACGTGTCCCAGCGCATCGAAGGCAGGGAGGTCCCTCTAACATATCGACCCTTCTCGTGTTATCTCGCATCCAATTTTTAAAAACTGTGCTCACGATCTAATTCAAAAGATCGCTGGCGAACACCCTGGTTAACACGCACGGGCAGTCCACACAACGCCAATACCAAAGCGTATGGACTTCTTTCCAAACGTGATTACGCGCCACGCAGGCGAAGCCCATCAACCAGTCCACCCTCTTGACGTTTCTGCACAACGCCGGCAAGCTGAAGCGGCTCAATCCTTGTACGGTTCTGGTTTACAGGAATGCGCTACATTTGCCTTTCTTACATGGCTTTGGCGTCACGACACGCGGGGCGATCTTTCATGAACTTGCTCTCTCCCAGTTTCACGAAAATCCGCCACAACGACGTTTCGTGCCGCAGTGGATGCTCGAACCGGTGCTCGGCATGCTGCCTCTCCTCGCTGCCTCTCCTCGCTGCAATACTCAGACGACGTCAGTTTTGGCACTCTTTCAGAAGACCCTGTTTCTTGTCGCGCTCGCAGCAGGCAACAGGATCTCTGAAATTGCAGCCATGTCACGCACGGGAC
>SDVV010029802.1:0-11760 GCA_016164225.1 Gammarus roeselii | reverse complement strand
TGGTACGCATTCCTAGAGCTGAAAGTGTTTTGATGCTACTCTTGAGCGCACTTTTTGGGGAACGCTGATCCAACGTTTGGTAACGCAGTTCCGTGCACTGTTTGCAAGAAAGTACTTTTCTTTGTCTCCGCACACTTTACACCCTAGTCACGTTGCCTCAAGGATAGGCTGGGGTGGAGCAAACAGGTAGGTCTCAGCAGGGGGTGCCAAGTTTGAATGACCCACGAGTGAAGATAATGATAACATGATAAATAGAAGTCGCTCAAGGAGTCGTCTTCCCCATTGTGAACAGCTTGCTGTATATTTGTATTGTGATGGGACCATATTGTGTGTTTTCTCGTTGGCGTAATGCTGGCAGACGGTACGGAGGAAATAAGAAGGCCGGACTCCCCCTGTAGATGCCTGTATGGGGTTTACTTGATCGCTCACTGGTATTCATTACACATTTTTTTCACCACCTTCTCCACCTACGGGACGTCATGAGCGGAAAAGCCACCAGGGCAGCGTCAAAGGACATTCATTCATAATCATCGTATACTCACTCACATCAATTGCACGCTCTCCAGTTTCATACACATTTATATATTTTCTCGACATTCATGCATTCATATAGGTTACTTACTTAGTTTTAGCTTTTCATTCAAGCCGCACCATATTTGCATGATTTCTCATCTAGTCTACGAACGTTAAGAACCAGGCTCAGTAAAGTTGATCACCAGAGAAAATAGCCCTCTGTAAAGTGTGTGGCGAAACATATTTTGGACATTAAACAATCAACTGATTATGAAAGAAACCCTGTAGCTTGGTGGTCATACCTAATCAACCATGCGGACCGCCTATAAGAAGCTGAGCCTCAATGAAAAAAAGCTGGAAAGCCAGCACTTCCATGGATGATACACCCGCTTCCCACCCACAACGAAAACACCCACACTGGCAGCATTGACACCCACACCAGCAACCACACTGACATTTACACCAGCAGCAACATAAACACCCACAATAGAAGCAACACTAACACTGACACCAGCAGCAAGAGTAACTCCGATATAGCATCCACGTCCCCTACAAATTCAACTATTACTACTTACTCTGTACGGATCTTGCTTGCTTCGAGAGTTGCTTGAGTGTGGACATGGAATAAAACCTCAATTGGTTAAAGGTGTCCAGCCTAGCTGAGGTGTCAATGTCTTGTTACCCTCTCCCATGGGCTCAAAGCCGGTTGCCTCATGATACGACTCATTTTTTTTCTCAGCCAAATCTTCCGAGTTATTGCTCTCTGGCTGACCCACAACTGGAGAGGAGATGTACAAATCTATTTACTTTTTCATTCATCACTCACACTGAATAGGACTTAAATACTTAAATTCTTGAGATAATACTTCAATCAAATAACTTAATATTTGATATGGACAGAAGAGGCAATGAGGAAATTATCAATTAATAGATTTTCATGAATTCAGAGAAACATCATACGAACAACACTGTAAGCCCAGGATGAGTAAAAGGAAACAAAAAAGTGAACACCAACTATATCCATGCCGGCAAGTTGGTGATGCTGTCGAGCGCTGTGGAAGGCTGCATAGGTGAGATACGAAGGTGAGATATTTCATAGAGAATTCGAACAAAAAGAGGATCCTGTACCTATATGGCCCTAATCTGCTGCCCACGACTGCAAAAGGCATGCAGTAGTAGTAGTAAAAGACCTGGGACTGACTGAAGAGTCCATTCTATCAGTATTCCAAAACTGAATTTGCAATTAAACTAGCCCCGCCCATGTAGCTGAGGTGCCCTTCGTTCCTGGGCTGTCGAATGCTGACGGCTCCAACGGAGGTTGTTGCCACCCTGTCGGCATTAGTCCCAACGTCCCATTTTCTTTGTAAGGGGGTGGATTAGTCTCCCAGTGTTTATCGGGCCGGTTTTTAAATGTGCTTACGTTATTACTATTATCCAAATCATGTGGAAAGCGCTTCCAAATTGTTGATAATTTGATTGGAAAGAAATTCTCGGTCACTGATGTTCTGAATGGGTTAAGCTGCAGCTTATGTCCATTATTTCCGTTCTTTGAATTATAATCTTGGTCAAACAGGCCCTCAGGGCTAACTTTAGTAAAACCATATATTTTTTTGAAGCTTTTTGTCAACTGACCTGTAAGTCGTCTTCTTTCAAGTGATTACAGATTAAGTTCGTCGAGTCTTTGCAGATCTGTCTTATTTCTCAGTTTCGGAATCTATTTTGTTGTTCTGTGCAGACCTCGTTCAATTTTGGTAATATCCCTCTTAGGTGAGGAGACCAAAATTATACAGTCAATTCCAATTGAGGCCTGGCGTGTGACATTTATAACGGAAGCACGATGTCTCTGGACTTGTTGTGGAAGTTTTTGGATTCAAAATCAAGGATTCTATCGCCTTTCTCGTAGCTAGCTTCCACTTGTTTTTTCCACATGAGAATTTTGGTGATTAATATTCCCAGGTCTCGTTGTTTGTCTACGTCGGTTCTATGCTGGTCTGCGATTCCGTTAGCATAATTTCGATTTTGTGATCCGATGTGCGTAAGCCGAATGCAAGTCAAAAAAGAATTCAGCCTTTCGACTGACTCAATGTCGTGTGAACGTCTGCTCAATAGCTCCCAAATTAGCTAGAATAGAACAACAATACCATTCGGAATTGGCAATATCCCAAATGAATTGGAAAATACCTCGAGAGTGGAGCCGTGGGCTGTCTCTCGCTGTAAAAGACGTTGGTGATAAATGCGGGCCATAAAGGCAGTGGTTGAGACTAATCTGACCCCTTTGGTGACATTGTAACAGTTGAAGTGACAAAGAGTGGATCAGCTATATGAGTAGCTATAATCTCACGGTATGGCGGCTCTCGTGAATGAATCTCACCGTATGGCAGCTCACGTGTGAGAATCTCACGGTATGGCGGATTTTCTGTGGGGTAGGGGGGAGGTGTATCGGCATGGGGGAGTGTTGCCGTAGTAGGGATGTAGATGATGGGTTATGAGAGGGTATTGTGTATATTGGGATGTGACAAGTGTATTGTGTAGGTTAGCTGTGTGTTGGTATCAATTGAGTTGTTATAGATGGATGTTTTGTAGGAGTTATTTATAACATAGTATGCTGTCCACGGTATAATTGCAATTCGATTGCCTAGGCATAAGGCGTTTTAATAACATTTTTCCGTAATTCTTTGTTGTAGAAGCGTTAGAAGCGTTGAATATTTTTTTACGGGGACATTTCCAAATAGATGGATATGCAAAGTAAATACAGTACGCTCCAAAAATACAATGAATGATTACTTTGAATTGGGTTTTGTAGTATTTGTACTATATTTGCATGAGTTTTGTAATATGCAGCTATATTTCCACCGTAGATTATTGGATTACACCCAAACGAATCGAACAAGTAGTGTGTGTTGACATTTTTAAATATAAGATTCCAATGCCTCATTTTAAAGGGCTCGCAAACAAATATAAAGTATAGTGGTTATTAAAAATCACACTTATATTAGGAACTTGGCATTACCACATTGCAAGGCATCTCCTATAATATTTGCTTAGGAATGTAGTAGCCAACACTGTCTTCTGTTTGTCAATGGGTGGAGTCCCGGCAGTGACTTTTTAATACTAACCAATTAAAGATACCTCGCACAATAGCCATTGTGCGTAAATCGGACTCTCCGTCGTGCTTTCTTGTCCGCTCCAAAAAAACTGTTACAATTAGTTATTGATACCATAGTTAACAAATGGTGAGATTTGCATCGTATTGGGGTGAGAAGGTAACGAGTAGGGCGAACGGAGTATAGATATGGCTTAATTAGCTGTATATATAAGTGATACTAATGTATTTAGATGAGGGTTTTAGGCAAACGGAGGGCGCCGCACACGACTCGCTTTTGGAACCTCCGTTCGGACCCTCCTAAGCTTTCGACTTGAGTAGAGATGTCTTGCATTTGGGTATATTTATACCATATATATTTATTGGTTACTGAAATAGGATTGTAGGTTTATTAGAGCTATGTTTGCTCAGCACTCTGTCCCAGATAAGCAAGAGGCGCACCAGAAGGAGATCGCTTACCGCATGCTCGCAACCAGCCTGCAGTCGGATTGTGATTGTAGTTTTTTGTTCACACGTTCATTATCTGCAAGTATTTGTAATTTATTGCGATAGTAATATTTGATGATAAAACTTGTAATGTTTGCTCATTTTCCGGGTTGATCACATCTTCCGAGTCCGTCGGTAATGTATCTATAACAAACATACTTCTTCTTGTCGGGAAATTATGTCATGTGATGAGATGAGAGCTGGTACGCATTCCTAGAGCTGAAAGTGTTTTGATGCTACTCTTGAGCGCACTTTTTGGGGAATGCTGATCCAATGTTTGGTAACGCAGTTCCGTGCACTGTTTGCAAGAAAGTACTTTTCTTTGTCTCCGCACACTTTACACCCTAGTCACGTTGCCTCAAGGATAGGCTGGGGTGGAGCAAACAGGTAGGTCTCAGCAGGGGGTGCCAAGTTTGAATGACCCACGAGTGAAGATAATGATAACATGATAAATAGAAGTCGCTCAAGGAGTCGTCTTCCCCATTGTGAACAGCTTGCTGTATATTTGTATTGTGATGGGACCATATTGTGTGTTTTCTCGTTGGCGTAATGCTGGCAGACGGTACGGAGGAAATAAGAAGGCCGGACTCCCCCTGTAGATGCCTGTATGGGGTTTACTTGATCGCTCACTGGTATTCATTACACATTTTTTTTCATGTAAGTATATTATTATAAAACATTTTTTGACAGAGGGTTGTGGAGGTAAAGGTCTTTCTTGGCTAAAAACTCGCCGTACAACTCGATATTTTTGTCAGGTGAGCTCGATCAGAGCTTAGTAGAGTCACACGGCAGTTGATAGAGGATTACATAGATATTTTGTTATTGTTTTATGAATTTGAATGGTTACCAGAGATTTATAAGTTTATTCAATAAATTCGCATAATTTGATATAGTGTTGAGTATAAATAATCATAATTAGATACAGTGATACAAAATATTGGTTTGTTTTACGTCTTGACGTTCGATTTCATTCCTGTTATCAGTTGACTTGGATAACAAAATCTATCGGAAACCAGCATCTCTCTGTGTGTGACCACCATCTCCACGTGTCCAGCTGCAAACATGAGAGAAGTGAGAAATAGTATGGTGCAATGCCAGACTCCTCGAGTAGTAAGTACACTGCATCGCTTGGAGCCAGCTACGAGCCTGGAGCATGCGCTTGCCTTGGGAGCCATTCGCTCAGTGCAAACATGGTGCAATCCGCCCCTCTACCTGCGGTTGTACGCAGTACGGGGCTATCCTCATACCACCCAAGCATCTCAAACGGTCTGTTGTATCGATGCGTGGCACTGTAGCGCCTAGCGCGTAATCTATACAATGATGGATCCCCAGTTTATCGTACTGATTGGGCCTAATAGAGTATAACACGCGGATTTTATTGTTCCTGTATGATTTTGACCGATTATCAAAGAATTGGTACTTCAATATGTGTTAAAAACACTAAATTTGTTGTTGTGTTGGAAATATTGGAATGAAATACGTCTAGATATTGGATCCAGTCCTTTTTAAAATCGAATTTGTATAGGTTTTGGATTTGTGAACCATTTATCGTATATATTCATGAAAATGTATAGGTTATTACGTTTGTAACTTGCACAGACCGAATTATTTCAGGCGAAATTGGTCAGAAGTTGTATAATAGTGATGCTTCACGTATATTCTACAATTTTATACGATTTTTAGCCTACTTTCGTTTAGTTAAAGGAAATTTTATTTATTGTTACAAGCTGGTTTTCTTAGATGTTTACTGTATATTAATTAATTGCATATTGGATTAGCCTCATGATACATCATCCTGCAGATAACTGTTGCTACCTGATACACCAAATAAAATAGACTGTATTATTATAAATTATGATAGGATTCGGTGTTGAACTCATCAAATAAACTAATATGCTATAGCATAGTGATTTACAATGAAATTGCTGTATGTGTGTGGGTGTGTACAACCATTTTTATAAAGCTTTGTGATGTAAAGATCGCAGTCAACATAATTATTGAATGTAAATCACGCCTATAACCTACATAATTAGCGATTTATATGCCAATGTATGAAAACAATGAGTCTCCTGCGGGTCTATGTACCCTGTCCCATGAGTGGAGCTTGCCTATGAATGCAGATATCTCATGAGTACAGGTATCCCTTGAGCTATTGACTGAGTGCATGTCTTTAGTGAGTGATATTTTTCAACGATGAGGATGGTAGGAGGCTAGCTAGTGTGGTCAAGTCTCCTATGAGTGTACATATACCATGAATGGAGCTATCCCATGGGTACACAAATACCATATGTCATTGGTAATGATTTAATGGTTAGGGTTGAGTAGAGGAAAAACTTGGTTATTTCAGTGTTGTTGTATGATTTAAACGTGATCATAGGATTACCTGTTTAGGAGGTGTAAATCCGTACTGCAATGTTGTGGATTTTGTCATTGTACGCTAGCATATCTTTCGCTTTAGAACCTGATTGACTGTTTGGTCAGGTCCTGGTATAGAGATGGTTTCACCCATTAGTACTCATTTGGTCTTTCGATCAAGTTCATGCTGATGTTTGCCCCAAGTTTCATAGCTATGTTAGAGAGTTTGTGCCACGAGCCGGTGGTCTTCGTAGTGATTTGCTCATGTTGGCAATGAGCTCTTGACAATTTTTCATATAAATGGAATCTTTCTTACTGTATGTCCAGGATGTGACTAGATTCGAATAATAATATACACATGTACGCCCTAATGCTCGCATATAATGACCGACCCAGGCAATAATGTACACATGTACGCACTAATGGTCGCATATAATGACCGATTCAGACAATAATGTACACATTTATGCACTAATGTTCGCATAGAATGACCGAGATAGGCAATAATGTACACATGTACGCACTAATGTACGCATAAAATGACCGATCCTGGCAATAATGCACGCAATGTACGCTATCCTAACCTAGTCAATACCTATGTATTTTAATGTATATGTAGGGTATTAATACTCATGATGATCTCCACTTGGTCAATATATTTATCCTATCTTCCACAGTTTGACTACACTCATCCAATTTGCATCTAGCAAGTATCATTTTGCAATTGTTGTTTAGATTTCAGAACACTATATCCATGACATAATTTGGATGAGTCTCAGCACATAGGTTCCAATGGATTTAATTCACTTCATGACTTGCAAAGTTTTCAATATGAATCAGTTTCACGGTAGGTGAGATTAAAAAAATTAGTTAATCTAAGCTAACCTAACCTATTTATAAAGATGTGATGGTTATGGAGGTATTGATATATATGAACCTCCCCTTCGATTTATTCAACACTGTGCCTTTTTTTCGACAAGAGGGTTGCTATAAACCGCCAGATGTATCATCTTCTCTATATAGGTGCCAATGCGATGCGTAACTAGGGGGGGGTGTTGACTGACATCTCATCTGAGTAATCTCACATGCATGGTATGAATCTCTCCACGTTCCTCTACATTTTGATCTATCTCTAGCAGTTCGACTACACTACTCCTATCTTGATTGAGTAAAAATTTGACATTTTTCATAGTAAATTTCATCGATTGATTGAATGCTATTGCTGATTTGTATTATTTTGAATTTTGACACAATTCCACATCACAACCTAACATAACCTAACCTTATGTATGGTAGTCACTCATTGATATATACATATGAAGCCCTCCATATGACTGTAAATCTCATTTGTACACATATGTTATTGATTTCGTTGTCCCTCTCGACCCATATTAGTTAGCAGAGAGACCCCATTTTTAAACTTAGATGGATTGAATGTTACAAGTGATACATATTTGTATACAGTTTCAAACAAATGAACATTTTGTTTCACACCAGGTAAATCTAATTTATTTTAATATCTCCTGGCCATACACCCTTCGATGGCTTGCATCTATGATTTGCCTTTCCGTTCCGATAATTTTCATATTCTAGACGATGACTTCGTTGGAGATGATGCCACAAATTGCTTGTTCATTTATCTTTATTCAAATATGTTTGCCTTGTACACAGATTACACACCACCAGTAGATAGAGAGGTCTGAATGACGGATTTGATCCGGTTTACGGGAATTTGCACCTAATATCTCACCGGGCATTGCATGGCATGCAACCGTTGACTCACCAGCGAAGGTGGGCGGAGCCTAACGGGCGAAGGCGAGGCCGCGCGAAGGAACTGGTTTTTAGCAACCGGACAGATGGACAGCTTTCGGATGGCTCATAAGGTATGTTAATACGTTATATATTTACTTAAGGGTAATCCCATTTCAATGCTTGAGTATATTGTATTGCAACTTCGTTGAATGTCATGTTGCATGTATGCATTTTCAATGCTGTGTCCTCTGAATGTTTAGGAAATTGACAAACATACATTTATAGGATCACTTTTATTGAAAATACCAGTAACATAATAATTATATGTAGTACTATAAATTAAAAAGCCACACTTCCCGGACACCTCCGGGATAAATTTTTCAACCTTGGTATCATTTCTACGTCGTTCGATATTGATCAATTTACACGCGGCATAGATTCAATTAGTTTATTATTATTTTCTGCGTTTGTTCTTATCAATACTTTTTGCTCTGTTTAGGTACTTCAGCAGTAAATCCTTCAATCGTTTTCTTTTGTTATCAGACATAGAGAAATCCGTAATAAAATAGGTGACTAATACATTCCTCCAAAGGAAAATAACCCACGAGTATAATTGACTTATTTTAGCGGTGGGATGCTTGGTACCAGCTTGATATTGACTTCTAGGCAATGTTTTGTGTTTTTCATCTATTTATTTCATATGTATGTAATATCTATAGGAATATTATGGTTTATTAGTCTGGTAGTTGTCGAGTTGATATTTGTACTTTTAAGTTGATACAGCAGTTTTGTTCGAGAATCTATCTACCTATTAAATTGTGTTATGTAATCTTAGTAGTGTTCGTTGATTTATGTTGAATTTCTAGTGTTTTTTGAGGGTTTGGTCAGTTATCTCATACAGTTATACGATTTTCATGATATTTTAGGTTTGCATCTTCCACATTATTTCAGGCATAATTGGTAGGTTGTTGCATCTTTGTGGTATTTTATATGTATATATGGCATTCTGTTACGACTAAGTCGTGGTTACTTTAGTTAAAGAGATGTTAATTTAACCCTGTTTTGGACTGAGTTGAGGCTAATTTCATCAGTTTTTGTATGTACTATAAAGTATTAACGTAGAAATATTCCACATCGTTTACTATAGATTTCAGTTATGTTGCTCGTATGTCTTGGTATCTTATTCACATTAGTTGTTTGTTTGGTTACTTGCTACTTTTTTCTCGTTCATCACGTTTTTTACTGTATGATTTGGGTATGGTAGAGAATTGATCTTCTTGCTTTGTTTTAACTCGAGAGTTTTAGTATGGGTCTTTCAGTTTTGTATGTTCTCTGTGCAGTTTCCATCTGCGATGCAGGGTATTGGGTATTTTTATACAATTATAGGAATATTACGTATGTATCTGCAATGTAGAACATTATTTCAGGTATACTTTAGTTACATGTTTTTTTCCGTGTTTCATATATTTTCTTCCATCCTGGCAGAATGTTTGACGTCGTTATTGTAGATATAGACGATCCCATCTGTTACAAACTCGGTATTGTTGTTACTTTAGTGTACATATGTTTATTGTAGGAGGAGTTAGAGATTCTCATAGGCAAAAGCTCGTTGCGTTTACGTTTATTTCTAATTTACTGTACTGGATACCATAATGTATTACATTTTTGATGTGAATTAAAGCAGAGTAGAGAATCTTATATGGCTTTTTTATTGTTATTGTTGATGTATGTTTTTTCCACGATAATCATAAGAACATATGTTCAAGAGGTGTGAGTCCGTACTGCATCTTTGTGGAATATCGTTATTGAAGCTAAGAAGTGTATAGTGTAACGTTTTAGAAGACGATTTCCTGGATGGAGGGTCCTGGTGTAGAGGTGATTTGCACTTTTTGGTGGTCATTTGGTATTCATCCATGTTCAACGTGAATTATGTACGTTTTTGTAGACGCAGATGTTAATTTTCATGGGTTTGTTGGAGAGGTTATCCGACAAGCTGCTCATCGTTGTAGTGGTTTACTTACATCATCAGTGAACAGAATCCTAGCTTTTTATGGCCACACTTTTCGAGCCTCATGTCAGCCCCATTCTTGATCACTGTAGATGAATATAGATTCTTGGTTGTGTCCAGGATGTGACTTTGCTCGACGTTGTTCAGAGACGATGGGTTAAACAGATGCAAGGTATGTCTGGAGTATTTTACCGTGACTGGGTGTTTCCTCTAAATTTGTTATATATCAGTGGTAGATTGCTGAGAAGTGACATAGTAAAGCATTGTGGAGTTCATTGTTATGACACAGTGGGCTTGGATTTTGGCATAGCATAAGTTAGGTCTGGAAATTTGTTATAGATTTGAAAAAGTATAGTTGTAAAAATAACATTATTCGCATTAACTCAGTGTTAAACGTCAGATAATTTTAGTTTGGCTGTTATGTTGGTATATGTTCTTAGTCTTGAACCAGATCACGTGGGATATTGGACTAGGATTTATCATCTGGGTGTGGTAGGATTCATTATATATATAGGTAATAATTGTTGCTTAGAGTGAAGTGGAGAATCTAATTAGCTATTTTATAGGTGTTGTTGTAGGTTTTTGATTAGTTATCATAGGAATATATCTGTATTAGGTATAAATTCGCCTAATTTCATAGAACATTGGGTATAAAATACGCTTAATTGGATGTAATGATCCAGAATTTGGTACGTTTCACCTCTCGACACTGGATTTGGGCTCATTTCCATGTAGTGTTGGAGAGCTAATCTACCGAATTTGAGTGGAGTTAGTGTTAAAAATTGTTCAATAATTTAATTTACATCTCAATAATGTTACCCAGTCGTATGTTTTTACTAGATGCTTATTCTCGCATGTCTTACTTATATAAATGTTTGTGATACGTTTGGAGTTGTACACTTAGAAGTTTTGATTAATTCAGGCTTTGTTATGAGATTGTGTTCCAATTCAGAATATTTGTCTTATTTGAGCATTCACCAGATCCACTGTAGCATTTTTCACTGTAGGATTGTATTGCAGAGGGGCCGTAATCCTAAACCATCCTAACCAATTTTAACCTATTTTCCCGGTTCATACTTATATAATGTATTTCTTCATTGATTTAAGCTGTATTCATATCAAATTTATCCACTTGACTCTGCAGTTTATACCAATCTCTAGCAGATTGTGTGCTTATTTATATATATATAAATTACTCTCACTTTCCTTGTTACAAGTTCAGTAATATCGATTAATTTCAGGTAATGTTAGGTGATTGCTGGTTAGTAGACTGTAGAGTTCAAAATGTTTATGTAAGCTTACTCCATATGTCAGTGAGTGTTACGGGTGTTAAAGCGTTAGCAAGATTTATGTATGGTTTTACTGTTAGAATAAGATTTTTGTTGCAATGTTGGAGGTGTTGCTCCTACCATTTTCGTCTACTGTATCGAATATTGAATAAATCCACTCTTTTCAATTTTTCATACAGATCTGCGTTGTAAGGTCCGCAATCCACAAAATCTAGGATAAAACACCATGTCTAAGGTACATAATTAGCGATATG
>SDVV010029801.1:0-11760 GCA_016164225.1 Gammarus roeselii | reverse complement strand
AGCCCAGAATGCGAGCAGCGGTGCAGAATTTGTGCTTCTGAACCGCAACTCAAATGATACCTACAGTCCCAATAAGTATTGTACAAGCCTATAAATTCGTATGAACGGGGTGATCAATACACCGGACCTAGTCACTATCTTCTAACACAAAATAAATTTACGGTACGGCTGTGGAACGGTTAAATGTTCGATAGATGAATGCCATCGTAAGTACCCTCATGGGTTTGTGGTTAAATATCTACGCACTAGTGTTCATTTTCATAATAAGTGGCCTGAAGTGTGTTTACGCGAGAAATATATTCCCTGATCCTTTAAAATACGCTAAAGTGTGAATTAGGAAACACAAACTTTCTCCTAGCGGCCCACGGCAACTGCCGGAGAGGCACAGTCCCTGAACGGCAGGTGCAGCCATTAATCAATCGAGAGTGGTCCCTTCCACGAAAGCAGACGAAGAAATGGGAGGACAGCATGATCTAGGGAAGAAATGAAGCGAAATGACGACTGTTATAACACTTGTAAGCTACTGTAACATGGCGGGTTGAGGATGATGTAATAGCTTAGAACGAATTTTACGGTCATACTGTGTTTTAAAAGCCTTAACAAAATTTTTGAGGAAGATATTCCTTACACAGAGGTACTATAAATAGTAGGTAGTACCGTATATCTTTAGGTTGTCGTCACAGGGGTGAGGCCACATGTTTGTAGCTGGTGTTCCCGGAAGGACCTCCTCCCAACAAAGGTGTACATCTCGACAGCTTGACACAATGAAAACGTCATCGTGTTAACTTGTAGGTCATAGGTGTCGTAAAAGGCCTATAAATCTTTAAAGGGCCACCTCATAAAGTCGACAAAATTATGCAATCATGGTCCCTTGTCTGTCGCAGGTGTCGCATCGCAAGGGCCTGCCTCACGTCATCTACTGCCGTGTGTGGAGATGGCCAGACCTACAGAGCCACCACGAGCTCAAGCCCCTTGAGATCTGTCAGTACCCGTTCTCGGCCAAGCAGAAGGAAGTGTGCATCAACCCTTACCACTACAAGAGGGTCGAAAGTCCTGGTTAGTAAAGAGCCCGGTAGTACCATTACAAGAAGATCGAGAGTCCTGGTGAGTAAAGGGGCCTGTTAGTACCATTACAAGAGGGTCGAGAGTCCTGGTGAGTAAACGAGGCCGGTAGTACCAATACAAGAGGATCGAGAGTCCTGGTGAGTAATGGGGCCCGGTGGTACCATTACAAGAGAGCCGATAGTCCTGGCGAGTTGAGGGGTCCGGTAGTACCATTACAGAGGTTTGAGAGTCCTGGTGAGGTAACATTGCAAAAGAGTCGAGAGTCCTGGTGAGTAAAGGGACCCGCTAGTATCATTACAAGAAGGTCGAGAGTCCTGGTGAGCAAAAGAGCCCGGTATTGAAACTGAAACCAATCCATTGAAGAATTACATGCAGGGAAAGGTCCTTATTTTGTACCCTTTCAAGATAAAACACGATACTGAAATTTTCTTTTCATTCTTTTTGTTACGGACATTGGCCTCAATAGATGGACGTCGATGTAATGTTACCATGTTTTGTGTAACATTAGCATTGCATTTATATTGATAGCTAATTCATTATTTATGTAACATCTATTTGTTTTTTCATTGATAGTTAATTGGCAGTAAAAACACAAATAAATGTTGTTACTCAAATAACAAATTAGCTATACGTGGGAAATGTCAGACGGAAAACGTTACACTAAAATGTAGTGACGTCACATCAAGAGACCTTATTTGCCTTATTTCATATAACTAGGCCTCTACCAGTGCCATTCCGTAGAGCCATAATAGGAGTGTTGATGCAGTCAATCTTTTACAGTGTTGATGTTGACAATCTATCCTAGTGTTGATGCTGTCATCTGCCAATAGTGTTCATGCTGTCAACCTATCCCAGTGTTGATGCTTCCAACCTATCCCAGTGTTGATGCTACCAACCTATCCCAGTGTTGATGCTGCCAACCTATCCCAGTGTTGATGCTGCCAATCTATCCCAGTGTTGATGCTGCCAACCTATCTCAGTGTTGATGCTGCCAACCTATCCCAGTGTTGATGCTGCCAAACTATCCCAGTGTTGATGCTGCCAACCTATCCCAGTGTTGATGCTGCCAACCTATCTCAGTGTTGATGCTGCCAACCTATCTCAGTGTTCATGCTGCCAACCTATCCCAGTGTTGATGCTGCCAAACTATCCCAGTGTTGATGCTCCCAACCTATCCCAGTGTTGATGCTGCCAATCTATCCCAGTGTTGATGCTGCCAACATATCCCAGTGTTGATGCTGCCAACATATCCCAGTGTTAATGCTGCCAACCTATCTCAGTGTTGATGCTGCGAATCTATCCCAGTGTTGATGCTGCCAACCTATCCCAGTGTTGATGCTGTCAACCTATCCCAGTGTTGATGCTGCCAATCTATCCCAGTGTTGATGCTGCCAATCTATCCCAGTGTTGATGCTGTCAATCTTTCAAGTGTTGATGCTGCCAATCTATCCCAGTGTTGATGTTGCCAATCTATCCCAGTGTTGATGCGGTTAATCTATCCCAGTGTTGATGCTGTCAATCTTTCCCAGTGTTGATGCTGCCAATCTATCCGTGTTGATGCTGTCAATCTATCCGTGTTGATGCTGCCTTCTACCGTCAGTGTTCATACTGCCATCTGCCGTCAGAGTTCATGCTGCCAATTTACTCAGCGGGTTAATGCTACCATCTACCCACACTGCTAGTGCTGCGATCTTCCCACTGCTAATGCTGCCGTTTACCCCCATGGTTGACGCTGCTAATATACCCCGAGTAATATGCGACCCAGAGTGTTAATGCTTTCCTTGTACTCACAGTGCTGCCACCCGTGCTGGTGCCTCGTCACTCCGAGTATGCCCCCGGGCACTCGCTGCTGCCCTTCAACAACCATCAAGTGAGCGACGTGTCGATGCCCGCCAACATGAGTTACTCACACAACGGCTTCGTCAACAACGGCTCACCTCCTCCACAAGGTCTCTCACAGCAGGGTCAGTGCGTCGCGGGGCGGCATGGGTTTAGAAAAAGAGAAGGTAGTCACAGTGGGAGAAGCAAAACACCTGTTGGTTACGTCAGAGATGAAGAACGTAGAAGCATAGATGGGAGTTAAATTTCTCTTGCTGACGTAATAGGTACAGTGGAGACGTGGAGCCAACCCCCTGCAGCTACGGTTGGTGTAGACCTCAATAGCTTGACGCGATGATGTCATGGCCAGTGTCGGTGGTGGGTCCATGTTTGGTATGGAGCAATCAGAGGATGTTGCTACTTCGAGAAAACCGAGATAAGATATCTAAGTTTTAGGAGTGAAGAGCATTTGATACTATCTTGTATCATACCCTGTGTCGGATGTTTTGAATCTTGCTATGTGTCGAAGAGGCAACTAATAGGAGAACCCGGTAGCGAAGGATTAAGAATCGTGCTAGCGGTACCCCTTGCATGTCGTAGAAGGCGACTAATTGGGGCGGAGCGAGGGAGCTAGGAATCCCTACCTCTGTATGCTCCTCTCTCGAAGACGGCAAGACGAGCGTAGGAATGAGAGGCTCACGTCTGTCCGAACCCTATCTTTAGGGCCGCTGAATGTGCGTGGTTGTAGTACGAATGAAGTAAAAAGGAGAGAGATACGTGAGTTGTTTGTGAGGAAGAAGTTTGATGTGTTGGCGCTGAGCGGTACGAAGTTGAAAGGTAAATGCGAACATGAGTTTGGTGTGGTAAGTGGAAGAAAGTCAGGCGTGGAGGAAGGTTAGGCACGAGAAGGTGTGGTGTTGATATTGAGTGATTGGTTTAGTAAGTAGCGTTACCGAATGGACGATTGATGTGGGTGAAAGTTGGGCGTTTGTGAGTGCTTACGGATCTGGTGGCGAGAGAAGTGAGGAGAAGAGAAAGACATTTTTGACTGATCTGAGTGAGTGTACTGAGAGTTTTGGAGGTCATAGCAATGTGGTTGAACTGGGTGACCTAAATCGAGAGTTGGAGATGCAGTGGCGGAGAATGGGGTCTAGAGAAATGTCTGAGGAGAAAACCTTAAAGATTTTATCATGGAGCAGGAGCTGGTGGTTGTCAACAGCTTGTTCGAGAAGCGAGATATCCACAGGTACACCTGGGTAAAGATGGTCACTGGTGCAGTGGTAGAGAGAGCGCTGATGGATTTTGTGCTGATTTCGAGGAGAGTGATGGGGAGGCTGTTGAATGTGCTGGTGTTGAAAGGGAAGGGTGGAGGAGTGTCTGTTCAATCTGTTGGTGGAGGGCAGATCAAGATTAGATCAGAGGTGGAAGCGGAAAAAAAAAAGGGAGGACAAAGAGAGGTAGTGAAAGTGTGTGAACTGAACGTGGAAAGCAGAGTTGAAGAGTTACAGCAGGCGTTCAAGGGGAATTTGACAGCGCGAGAGGGTAGGACATGAGAGATATTGAGGAAGAAAGGGAGTCGTTGAGAGATGCGTTGTTGAGATGTGTGAAGCGCGAAAGAGTAGGACATGAGAGATATTGAGAAAGAAAGGGAGACGTTGAGAGATGCGTTGTTGAGATGTGTAAAAAATGTGTGTGGGTGGGTGCAGAAAGAAGAGCTGCGAGTAGTGGAACGAAGGCAAACTGGCGGTTTCGTAGAAGAGAAGAGCCCTTGAGGAGTAGTGGCAAGCGTGGTCGGTGGTGGCCTATTACAACTATAAAGAGAAGAGCAAAGAGATGCAGCGGGTGGGGAGGAGAGCAAAGACGGACGCTGATGCCAGGTGGGGCAGACAGTTGTTCCAGAATTTTGAGGAGACCAAAAATATGTTCTGAAAAGAGGTGGAGAGAATGAGAAAGGGAGAGATCAGAAATGAGATGGTAGTTGAAGATGAAAAGGCCCAGTTGTTGTGGGAAAGTGGTATTTAACGGTGTCAGAGAGACTGACATTGTTGCTGTGGTTGGTGGTGCACGGATTCCGGTTTTGGAAGAGATTTGTTCCGGAAATTGCTCATGAATAGGTGCAGGAAGCGGTAGAGGCGATGAAAACAGGAAAGAAAATGGTTTGGACGACATTGCGAATGAGTTCCTGAAAAGGGGGTAGGGTAACGATTGTCAAATGGCTGGTGCGGCTACTGAATCTGTGTTCGGTGTCATGCGTGGTGCCGATTGAGTGGTGCAGTGCTTGCATTGTTCCGCTGTATAAGGGCAAATGAGATCTAAATAATGATGCAACTCGAGAGGTATCATCAGTTTGTTATGTTTGTAGGTAAGTTGTACGGGAGACTGCTGATCAAAAGGATTAGAGACTACTGATGGTACAATTGGCGAGGAACAGTGAGGCTTCAGGAGTGGTAGAGGGTGTGCCAATCAGATTTTTGCAGTGAAAAAATCTGTGAGATGTACCGTGCGAAAAAAAAAATGTGTTAAGGGCCTTCGTGGATCTGGAAAGGGCCTTTGACAGTGTTGACAAGGAAGCTCTGTGGAGAGTGTTGCCTTTGTATGGAGTGGACGGAAATCTGTTGAAAGCGGTCCAGAGTTTCTATGTTGTCACCAGAGCATGCGTCAGAGTTGGGAGCGAGGCGAACACTTGGTTCACAGTGGAAGTGGGACTGAGACGAGGCTACGTTATATCTTCCTGTCTGTTCAATCTGTACATGGATGGAGTGGTCAGGGAGGTGAACGCGAGTGTAGTGGGTCGTGAATTAGAGCTGTTGGGAGCGAATAGACGTAGTTATCAGTCGAGTCAGTTACTGTTTGCGGATGATATGGCACTAGTGGTGGATTCAGGGTAGGAGTTTGTAGGCTAGTGTCGGAGTATGTTAGTGTGTGTGAATGTATGAAGCTTCGAGTTAACGTGGGTACAAGTAAAGTAATGAGATGTTAAAGGAGTGTCGACGCAGCAGAATTAGTGTCCTCCTAAATAAAGAGTTATTGGAGGAAGTTCAGTGTTTGAAGTGTTGGTTCGAAGGTGAAGACTGAAGTTGTGGAAACTGAAGTGAAATCGCGAGTGAAGGAAGGGTTTAAAGTGTTGGTCGCACTGGAAAGTGTAATGAGATGTAGGACGTTTTGGACGCAAGCAAAGACAGGATTGTGTGAGGGGGCAGTGGTTCCAACTGTATTCTACGGAACTGAGACTGAGACTTGAGGGTAAGAGTAGAAGAGATAAGATCAAATGTCTTTGAGATAAAATGTTTTAGGAGCATGGCAGGTGTGACGCTGAGAGACAGGATCAATAACGACGTGGTGCGAGTTTGAACGGTGATGGTAAAAAAGTTATAGAGGACAGAGTTGATTCGCTTGTTCTAAGATGGCTCGGGCACATGGTGAGGATGAATGAAAGGAAATGGGTGAAAAGTGTGTTGAAGGCAGAGGCGAGTGGACGTAGGCCTAAAGGGTGACCGAGGGATGGTGTGAAGTAGGAGTAAGGAAGGAGAGGCTTGAGCGTGGAGGTAGTGAGAGAGCGTGTAATGAATGAATGAATTGACGCTGAATGAAATTGACGCTGCCCTGATGTGCTTTCCCGCCCTTGGCATCGCATTGAGATGCCACAGTCGTGGGCAGGGGAAGACCCGGTCATCATGACGCAGCAGGGGTGAACCAGTTACACTGTCGGGCCCTGCTGCCGACACTGACCCCGAACCGCACTCATAACCCGGAGGATGTGTTGCGGGGTCTCCCGGCAAGGGCAAAGTTGTATGAGAGTAAAATTCGGCATAGTATCTAAATATTTTTCCCATAATAGACTTTGGACTTTTTTTCTTGCTACTCACAATCGAGTATACGTAATCTTTCATTACAATTGAGTAAATTGACCCATTATAGTTTCGTCTATTAATGCTTGAAATAATGGGCCTTGGTGCGTTCAATGTATTCCTACCTATTCCAGGTATATCTCGCCAAAACTATGTTGCACCTACTCTGGCCTACTTTCCATTTCAGTATTGCTCGCTCGGGCTGCGTTTTGAAGTAAACCAATGTGACAGTATCGAGGCCTCAAAGCGTCGGTCAGTCTGTGCTATAGTATCGCTTGCTCGTGGCTGTGGGCTCTATACTATTCCAATCATTTTCTAGGCTCGTCTTCCGCAAGCTCTGTGGCCTCCAGTGGGGGAGTGGGTCGATTGGGGAGCCCTGTGTCTTCTGTGGGGAGTGGCAGCCCCTCCTCGTGCTTCCCAGACAGTCCTTACAGCACGTCCCTCACAGGTGAGACTTTACAGCGCGGCTCCAACGAGACCTTCCGCCACACTCTTTCTATCTTCGGAGCTGAATTGTCAGGGGAGACGGAGATTTCGAGAAGGTAGTAAAACTCCGGGGCATCTCTGCGGCCCCAACTGCCCGAGGTATAACAAACGCCTTGGGGTTGTCTACGGGACAAGAACTCGTAAGGACAGAATTGCGTTTCTGAATCTTAGTCCTTATTCACGTATGCTCATCGCAGGTGAGGGACCGTCTTCACTTTGTTCCGGCCAACATTTTCTAATGTTTTTTATGTTGACCCTCACGGCTTATTAATGTTCATTATTTTGTTTTATCCTTAGCAAATCAAATTCATCTTATTCTTTTTATACCTTGATGCTGGCGTGCGTTCTTAAAACGATGTGTACAGTTATCATTGGCCAAGACTTCTTTTATATGGTTGAGTGAAGGATCTAGAGTGTTTGCTTAGTAGTCAACGTGTTTGCTTAATGTCAGCGTGTTTGTGTAGTGACGGTATGTTTGGTAAATGTCGTAGCACTTGATAAATATCGGCATGCTTGCCGAAAGTTGGCGTGTTGTTCAATGTTGGCGTGTTTGCTTTAACTCAATCTTCTCCAATGTCTCTGCAGTCTTGGTGACTTCTCAGCCACATCTGGAATCACTTGGCACACTCAGACTCTTGTATACTGTCATGTCCCCATACCAATGCGGTGTTGTGTGCATAGCGAAGGAGGCTTCTGGTACGTCGACAGTCGTCAATAACAAGTCCTTCACAAATTAGGCATGCTAGACCAGAAGGTCGCTTCGCTCGGTTAGCAGGACCCATCAATGTAATTGTCAGGGGAGACTGAAGTGAAGGAGGGGTGCAAAGTGTTGGGTGCACTAAAGAGTGTAATGAGCTGTAGGACGTTGGGGATGAAAGCAAAGAGAGGGCTGTATGAGGGTGTTGTTGTCCCAACTGTTCTCTACAGAGCTGAGACTTGGAGGGTGAGAGCAGAGGAGAGAAGACGGTTGAATGTTTTCGAGATGAAATGTTTGTAAAGCATGGCTGGAGTAACGCTGCGAGACTGGATCACCAACGACGTGGTTCAAATCAGAACAGGGATGGTGAAGAAGTTGGAGGACAGAGTGGATTCGCGTGTTCTGAGATGGTTCGGGTACATGAAGAGGATAAATCAAGGAAGATTGGTGAAAAGGGTGATGAATGCGGAAGCGAGTGGTCACAGGCTTAGAGGTAGACCGAAGTTTGAGTGGAAGGATGGTGTGAAGCAGGCGTTAGGAAGGAGAGACATAAATGTGGAGGTGGCGAGAGTGCGTGCAATGAACAGGCGTGCTCTCATGTGCTTTCCCGCCCTTGGCATCCCGCTGTCGGGATGGTCGTGGGTGGGCGGGGCCCGGCCATTATTACGCGGCGGGGGTAAACCAGTGAAAACTGTCGGGGCCCTGTTGCTGACGACTGATTCTTGGACTGCACTCGTGTCCCAGAGTCTATGTTGCGGGGGTACCGCCGGACCCTTTAGCACAAAAGGGCTAAGTTGTGTGAGTGTGAGCGTATGAGGGTGTGAGGTGCGCCTTGCCGTCGGCCACCCCTCTTTCTGGGGGATGTGGTCTAGTGTCTGTATCTGTATCAATGTAATTGGTAATAAGAGAAGCACCCAATAGCAAACAAGCTAATCTAAAGTGAACGGAAGTTATTTGGTCGCACACAATTAAGACGAGACTGACAACAGCAGCTCAGCGGAGGAAATGCCTGCTGGCGGAAGTGGTAGGATATCGGGCATACACATGCATGTACGTGCAGTACGCGAGTTAACAGAAGGTCTGGAGCAGTCAGTATTAGCCCGACCCTGACCCTGTTCGGTTGAAAGATTTTACTCACTCCCGCTTCTTTCATTCTTTTACCAACATATACTTGTATCGTGTCAATAGTGTTAATAAATATATCACTTTAAGACAACGTGCATGTCTATTCTTTAACATCCTCTGCCATCAATATCGTGAGATATTGATGGCATCGTGAGATATTGATGCACTGATTGCAATAATGCGTCTGGCATGGTCTTGTTTCGCGTGAATTTGTGATCTGACATTTTTTTAACCAGTCAAATGAAGCCAAGTCTGGCTTTCTGGGTGAAAGCTTATGGTTTTTAAATTGCTTCCGTCAAAACAGAGAGCAGTCAGTCAGGCGGTTTGACCTGAGGCACTGTCGCGATGCAGGTGATTTCATCCAATGGCCAAGCGTGCGCTTAACTTCTCATGATTATTCATACTGAGGGTGAGACGTCTAATGGGTACCATTTCATGTATTCAACTATGCATTACCCTAGAACTGGTGCTTGCCCCTATTTTGTTTGGCTGTCGCAGATTTGGCTGCAATACCTTTTAACCTGAGGGCATTACCCTCGAACTGCTGCTGACCACTATATTGTTTGGCTGTCGCAGATTTGGTCCCATACCCCATAACCTAGGGGTATTCCCTGAAACTGCTGCCGACCATTATATTGTTCGGCTGTCGCAGATATGGTTGCATTACCCCATAACCTCGGGGTATGATGTGTCGTTCAGAATGCTCGAAAGTTGCCATCACCCTTTCGAATATGGCTGTTTTAAGGTTAATATTCCAAGAAATATTCAATTCTATCCTAGCTTGGTATGTAACGGACCCAGTGTAAATCGGACTGACAGACTACATTCCTGAACGCTTTCCGTCGCAATTGAGTGATTTTGGGTCAGATTTCCCTGCTTATAAGAGTCAAAATGTTGATGGCATTCAAGAGTTAGGACATCATATCCATTACTGCGCAGAAGTCTAAGCATATCGGCTGGCAACTCCTGCTGCATCAGTCTGGCAATTTCCCATTTCAAGCATGCACACAGAACTACTTCTTTCCTTGCTCCTCATGTCACAGTACAATACGGTATTGCAATCAATCTCTGCCTTATTTGACAGCATTGAACCCCATTTGGCCCGACGCCTTTATTCAGCTCAAACCAAGATAAACACGCCACGTAGTTCCAATATTGTTTAGGTTAATAATTTTATTCAACTATAATTAATACACGAACGAATTGCATACTCAATATTTGTTCCAGGAGCTTCATTTGAGGATTTTTTTCGTTCATAAATTTTAGATTGTACCGTGTTTGATATTTTTTATATAAAAGAGTTGCGCACGATGTGATTGTACTGTGGTTTGGAGAACCACATGACGATGGTTCTGCAGAAACTTTCAATATAGTGCTCATACAGATAGATATCGATTTCACGTAGCAATTACGAAAATACCTTATTGTATATTGACGAGAACCTTTCATGTGTAACCATTGAGAAATATTCCCACTAACTACGGTCGCTTTACGTGTGAGTTGCTGGCATTTGCATTCTGATCTTTAGACCGGTGCGTCCCCTGAAATTCCCTCAGTGGATCAGGCGACTAGGCTGGATAGAAACACATCCAGGACTTTTTTAGGGCTCAGTCCGCCCTCCCTCCTGGGCACGCACCTGCTTTTTGTCGCAACAACATTTGAAATTAACCCACTCGTTTCGATCTTCACATCCCATTGGTTGGGGTGGATGGATGATTATTCATTTTATAGATCATGAACACTTTATTTTAGTATTTTATTTTTTCTTCCTCTATGAACCCCAATATTTATTGTGCCTTTTTTTCATGGTGATCAATTTTGTATTAGTGATATAATGCGGTGTCGCTCTCTTGCTGGTAAGTATACGATGTCACTCTCTTGCTGGTGAGTGTACGGTGTTACTCTCTTGTTGGCGAGTATACGGTGTCGCTCTCTCGCTGGTGCTATGTTAGACCAGCACGCCCTGCAGTGGAGCGTGCGACGACTTCGTGTTGGGGGCCCCAGTGGAGCTCGAAGTCAACTACTACTACTCTACGTTGAACCTACTCTGAATCTACGTTAAACCTACTTGGTATCTATGGTAAAACTACTTGGTATCTACAATAAACCTACTCGGTATCTACAGTAAACCTACTCGGTACCTACGGTAAACCTACTCGGTACCTACGTTAAACCTACTCGGTCCCTACGTTAAACCTACTCAGTAACTACGTTAAACCTACCCGGAATCTACGTTAAACATACCCGGAATCTACGCTAAACCTCTTGGAATCTGCGTTGAACCTACTCGGAATCTGCGTTGAACCTACTCGCAATCTACGGTGCACCTACTCAGCCACTCTTCAATTGCTCTACGTGGGAGTCTGCATTAACTTCGCGTTGGGACTCCGGTGGCAAACAGAAGCAACTAACTTCTACTACTTCATACCCCATTCGACAAACGGCTGCAAGTTTTTTTTGTTTAATCCCTGTTTGACCTCGCAGGTGGCGGGTTATCTCCGGGCTACAACTCGGGAGGAGACGACTTGAAACAGGACACCGCGATGGAGGTGATGCCCTCGGCCTTGCCCACCACCGCCGCCATCCCCTCCACCGTCTCTTCCAACTTCATGCCCGTCGAGTTCCAGGTGAAGACCTGCAGCCATAGAGTGAACTTGGTTGTTCAGTGTGCACGCTGATACAATGTCTTCCTCACGGGAGTAAATTATATGTAATCATGTA
>SDVV010029800.1:0-11761 GCA_016164225.1 Gammarus roeselii | reverse complement strand
GAGAGAGAGAGAGAGAGATATATATATAAGTAGATATATATGCATGTGTGTGTGTGAGTAGACACAAACAAATGAAATATTTTCAAGCAAGAAAAATAATTACAATATTCTACAATTGACATACGACAGGTGACGCTGAGATAGTGCATTACAATCATTCCCGAGCGGGTAATAACACGCACTACAGCGAAAAATATTTTTATTTGAATTTATGTGAATAACACTTATCTACTTGTATAGTAAGCAATACACCACCCAAAATACACAGAATGTGTGTTCACAACACAAGCCCAGGATGAGAAGACACTTAGTCAGATTCTCCTCATGGAAGGAAGAGTGGATTGTCCATCGTTTATTAAATGGTCTGTGCAAACATGACTCTTTAAACAGTCACAAAAAATTTCATGATTTTTTTTCTGCCCTCAAAGAGAGGGCACCGCTTCTTCTTTCTTTATGCGCTGTTAGTAGAGCCTGCAAAGCCCTGTAACTAAATACATTTCGAGAGTTTTTTTCTCTAACTCTTCCTCGCAGAACTCGGACAAAGTAATGGAAAGATGCGTTCAGTTACTGTAATCTTTCCTGCAATGACTGCGAGTCTGCGTCCAAGCTTCTGAACCACGACGGGAGCACGAGCAAAATGGATGCCATGCAATTTACCGTCTCAACTATTCCTTGTTCATCAGTTTCATTTTATAGCCAACTTCATTATATTTTTTTCGCTGTTTCATATGCTCAAATTTCTAATTGTTTTGTTCATGTAGAAATCCGTTTATTTATAATACCCATATTTGATGACTCATCGAATTGATTTTTCGTGTGCATATGTAACATGTCATGCTAACTATACACTTAGTTTCAAATTGGTGTCATCGTGGGCCAAACAATGTGAGTAATGTTATAAACACCCTCATGTCGAACATTTTTTACTCTCAAGTTCATTAGTAAATGTCAGGGCAAACAGTATATTGTGTCATGATTCTTTTTAATCAATGGTCCAATGTAACACTTTTATGTCTCAACATATTAAAAAGTGGAGAATAGATAATTTCCTTCAACAATGATCATCGGTTTGCGGGATCTAGCGGAACTCTTTCTTCCTCACCTCAGTTATAAGTTAATATTAGGTTTAACTGAAGAGAAAATGTCTTCAGAACGGCTCACGCTGACGAAAACTTGGTACGTATCAGCTGTGTATTCTGATATTTCTGTCATTTTGTCAAGATGTCATTACACCTCAATAACTTTAGTTACTTTAAAATTTTGAATCCATTAATCTTTATATCTAATTGAAGATAACCTTGCAATTATATATACGGGAGCCTATTGTTCTAGCCTGTTTGTCGGGGGGAGGCTGCAATGCTCTGCAGGAGCGGAGCTACTGCAGGTGATCAACCTCAGATGATCTACCACAGGTTACCAGTCAGCACCGCAGACACCGTGTTGATGTACCCCAGGTGATCAACCTCAGATGATCTACCACAGGTTACCAGTCAGCACCGCAGACACCGTGTTGATGTACCCCAGGTGATCAACCTCAGATGATCTACCACAGGTTACCAGTCAGCACCGCAGACACCGTGTTGATGTACCCCAGGTGATCAACCTCAGATGATCTACCACAGGTTACCAGTCAGCACCGCAGAAACCGTGTTGATGTACCCCAGGTGATCAACCTCAGATGATCTACCACAGGTTACCAGTCAGCACCGCAGAAACCGTGTTGATGTACCCCAGGTGATCAACCTCAGATTATCTACCACAGGTTATCAGTCAGCACCGCAGACACCGTGTTGATGTACCCCAGGTGATCAACCTCAGATGAACTACCACAGGTTATCAGTTAGCACCGCAGGCACCGTGTTGATGTACCACAGGGGATCAACCACAGATGATCTACCACAGGTTATCAGTTAGCACCGCAGGCACCGTGTTGATGTACCACAGGGGATCAACCACAGATGATCTACCACAGGTTATCAGTCAGCACCGCAGGCACCGTGTTGATGTACCACAGGGGATCTACCACAGTTGACCAGAGAGTACGGCCGCTGCTGTGTTCAGCAAGTGTGTAGTGACCGCCAGATGTTGGTCCAGGTTGCGCCACAGGTGCTGGATCTCGGTGGGGTCGTCGTTGGTTCCATTAAGGGCTACCAGAGCGTCCGTCAGTCCAGAGAACGCCGTACCTGAGTAGGCATCTGAGGCACTGGGCGCCAGGACTACGTGACTGAAGAAAATGGTAAATATTTTATTTTTAATTTATTCATTCGCACACCGTACTACTTTCCTCCACCTCGAACAGTACAGACTAGAATGTCAGAGCCCCCGGCGCGTACATAGAAATTCTCTGTAATAAAAGGGTGGAGGATGAATAGGTCCAATTGCCTGAGCCAATGTATATTGAAACAGGATTATCTTAAATTTTCTACTCCCAAAGGAGGGGGAGGAGGCAATGGTTGGAGGGAGGTCTTCCCCTCTGGGTGCGCGCCTGTGATTTCCATGAGAAGGAACAAACCAAAACAGTTCAAAGCCAACCAATCCCAGTTCAAAACCAGGAAAAGGAAGGGTTGCTCGTGTCATTTGATAAATCAGGAAGACCATAAGGTCACACGAATAGATCCAAGAAGTGAACCGATAGTAAATATATATATGGCAAAAGTTGATGTCATGCCATGAGTGTCCTAATAACATGCGCTCGTGACTAGACGTGTTTCCTCTGGTCTCAATGTATAGAAGTTTATTATTTTTGTAAGGTTTGCATGCCTCTAATCGGAGCAGATGTCTAGTTGAATGGTATGTGGAATTACAAAATACTAAAACAATCATGTACATTAACAAATATAAACAAGCATGTACAATAACGAATAAAAACAAGCCTATACAATAACGAATAAAAGTGTTGAAAATTCACAATAATCTAACATTTATTTAAACTTATCAAATATTTGATTTTCAAAATTCATTAAGAAACTTCTTCCAGATTTAATACCGTAATAAAAATGAATATTCAATTTATTTATAACATGGAAAAGCAGCTTTTGTTCCTCCGTTATGGACTAAAGCCGCTATCGTAACTTTTTATTATAATGCGTGACCAATAAAACCGCTTCTCACTATTTCTTGTGTATATAAATCTCAAGGAACACTACAGCATCGGGACACAGGATGGCAGCAGTAAAATAACACAGTACACCACCCACTACAATCGATGGAATGCCTCTGTACAGGATAACTGATCGTACCTGTATGTATGTGAGGGTGTTTCTGAGTGAACGGTAGTCAGACATGGCATAGTAGCCAGATGCTGCCTCAAGACAGCGTGATAATGTGGCAGCGCCGCAGTGGCCGTCATCAGGTTAATTAAACGCAGTGACCGTCATCAGTTTAAATAAACGTAGTGACCGTCATCAGGTTAATGAAACGCAGGGACCCTCATCAGGTTAATTAAACGCAGTGCAAGTCCCGCAGTAGCGCACTGGAGTATCGGACCGCCCGGCGTTTCTATTTAGTTGATAACATTTAACGTTTCAATTAAAGTTCCGATTTATCTGCTGGACCACGAACTGTTTAGTTGATAAAAGTTGTCGTTCCAAGTCAAGACTCAAATCCATCTGGAGAAGCACGCACTATTGAATTGATCAAATTGGTCGATCCAAGCATTGGCTCAGATCCAACTGGAGGAGCATTAAATATTTTGGTTGTTCAAATCTGCCGTTCTAAGCATTGGCTCAGATCGAACTGGAGAAAACGTACTTTTTTAGTCCGTTCTTATTAAGTTTATCGAATCACAGTCGGCGATTTTTGTATGAATCTTCCATATGTCTTTAATTACAAATGTATGCACTGGAGAGTCACGGGCTTAAACCACTTAGCTTTCAGTTGGGTTTCCCAGAGATGGGATTTAATCGTTAAGCTATAGACAGAATGATATTCTCAACGGGCTACTGCCCGCTTTGACTCACTTGTAGTCGGGTCTGTCCGGCAGTCCCCGGCTGTCTATGAAGGCCCTCTCCACCGCCATCAGCTGATCGTTCACACGCCGAACGGCCAAAGGACTGCGACAGAAGATAATAACATGAGGTAATCCCACGATTGTCAGACGTACAAGGTTGTCGGACGGGAAGGACTTAAGACGCAATTGAGTTTTCAACCGTCGCTGGGATGGATTAGATTAGATTGAGGAAAGAAAACAAACTTAAGTGCTCATGTTGAGTGGTTTCCTTGAAGGGATAGTTAGCTGACAGCTAACGAAATGTTGGAAATTCACGCACACACGGGAAAAGCAAAGTCAAGAGTACGAGAGAACATACCAACAATTTCGTTGGAAGACTTATGAAAATGAACAATGATTTCATAATTGATTTTTTTTAGCCCTCACCAAGATTCGATCCCGCGTCGCAAGCGTACGAGTCCAGCACGCTAACCACACGGCCATCCATCTCAACAGGAAGGTTGGGATTCAAGCTTTAGTGGGTGTGGTACTGTTCAGAGTCGACTACCAATTTATTTGTTTATCACTGATAAAGAGATACAGCACGATAACTTGGTCTAGACATTATAGGCTAGGGAAATACAGAAAATAAAATGCCCACAATTACCACCGGTACCTACTGGCTACTTCCCCACTGCTACCCGCGGCATCTCATATCCAGGAAAAAACGGTTGCGTGTCAGGTTGACAGTTGATTTAAATAGAAAACTTCAGATTTCAAGCGGGTGCCTCTCAGACGGTCGAGAAGAGACGGACTCGCCAGAACGCTCAACGGACTCATACTTCTGCCTAAGGTAGCCCACTCCTCTGTTGGCTTGTCCCAGAGGTTGAGGGTCATAGAACCTCTACTTGGCATTGAGTCGAAATCAAAATGATCATATGAGTTATGTACTTTCTGAAAGTATACACAAAAGTTGAAGGTCACCACGCCCAGTTCCATAGGCAGTGGTGCTCCATCAAGTGTATGGAAGAATAAATCCTATATGCACTTGTGATTCCTTGAAAAGCCTGTGGCAGCCTCAAAGTGAAATATCTGAGAGACCTCTCCTTAGAATTGGTCCGTTTTAGAGTCTAGATCAAACTAGGCATACGAGGTAGGACTTGTTTTTATTAATCGCATTTTATTTTAGAGCGTCACTCCCAATTCCTTGATGAGCATTTGCTGCTTCGAGGTGAGACGTCAAACAGACCTATCCTAAGGATATAGATGACCTTGGAAGCTCCAGAGTTAAAAAAAAAAAAAAATATATATAAAATGTACATGACGCCAAATGTTTTCACTGCGAAACTAATATAACATAGAGAGCACCATTGTGTCGACCTTGGGCCCTTGAACTGAAGTGGTGCCTATTTCATCACTAATAGTCAACATAATATACAGAGTACCATCGTGTCAACCTTGGGCCCTTGAACTGGAGTTGTGCCCATTACATCACTAATGGTCAACATAACAAACAGGTGTCATCGTGTCGACCTTGGGCCCTTGAACTGGGTTTGTGCCCATTACATCACTAATGGTCAACATAACATACAGAGTACCATCGTGTCGACCTTGGACCCTTGAACTGGAGTTGTGTCCATTACATCACAAATGGTCTACATAACAAACAGAGTATCGTCGTGTCGACCTTGGGCCCTTGAACTGGAGTTGTGACCATTACATCACTAATGGTCAACATAACATACAGAGTACCATCGTGTCGACCTTGGGCTCTTGAACTGGAGTTGTACCCATTACATCACTAATGGTCATGTCTATGTCGGACATGACCCCGACTCAAACATCTGAACAGGGCGGGTGAACACATTGTTTATGTTCTGCTGGTCCCCGCAACACCGGATCTCGCCACGGGTCTGTGATGTGTGAAATAAAGCTCATATGCCTAACCAGTCGTTACAAATCCTGATAAAATTAATTATCTTAAGTCTCCATTGAAAGCAATGTATTTCGGAAACACAGCCTGTGTGCAAATCATCTCTGAACTTTTCTCAAAACATGCTTTCAAATGTTATCATCATAAAAGTATGCAATATAAGAAACATCTAATATGCGTTCTTTATTCAATGCTGGTTGGACGACGTTGACATAGCTCTGGAGAGTGTCGTCATATAGCACTGAATACCACAACATACATGCTCGGAAGTAAAGTCCATCTTTCAATCACTTATTCGAAAACGAGCCTCCCGAACATTACATGAACGAAACAGAGAACCGACAAAAATCGTGTTCACGACAAGAAAAAACATCCGAAAGCCGTTGATCAAACATGATGAGTCGTCCCACAATCCTGACTCCGACAACAATGGCTGTCCCACAATCCTGGGTCCCACAATAATGGCCATCCGACAATCCTAGGAGTCACAGTAAAAATCGTTGACAATCACGACAAGAAACACAACATTATCTCATATATACATGTTTTTTTTTTACCATGAAGAGAATTGATCGTGTGTATGCTCAAGTGCCCGACAAATCGTTGGATCACTTTATACAAAAATAGACGCAAGGCAGCACACTCCCCTCCATGTGTGAACACGTGCAAGATAGACGCAAGGCAGCACAATCCTCTTCATGTGTGATAACGTACAAGATAGACGCAAGGCAGCCCACTCCTCCTCATGTGTGAACACGTGCGAGATAGACGCAAGGCATCACAATCTTCTCCATGTGTGATCACGTACAAGATAGACGCAAGGCAGCCCACTCCTCTCAATGTGTGAACACGTGCAAGATAGACGCAAGGCATCACAATCTTCTCCATGTGTGATCACGGACAAGATAGACGCAAGGCAGCCCACTCTTCTCAATGTGTGAACACGTGCAAGATAGACGCAAGGCAGCACACTCCTCTCAATGTATGAACACGTGCAAGATAAACGCAAGGCAGCACAATCATCTCCATGGCTGAACACGTGCAAGATAGACGCAAGGCAGCCCACTCCTCCATGCGTGAACACGTGCAAGATAGACGCAAGGCAGCTCACTCCTCTCCATGTGTGAACACGTGCAAGATAGACGCAAGGCAGCCCCCTCCTCTCCATGCGTGAACACGTGCAAGATAGACGCAAGGCAGCAAAAGCCTCTCCATGCGTGAACACGTGCATGATAGACGCACGGCAGCCCACTCCCCTCCATTTGTGATCACGTACAAGATAGACGCAAGGCAGCACACTCATCTCCATGTTTGAACGCGTGCTAGATCGACTAAGGCAGCCCAGTCATCTCCATGTTTGAACGCGTGCTAGATAGACTAAGGCAGCCCACTTCTCTCCATGTTTGAACGCGTGCTAGATAGACTAAGGCAGCCCACTTCTCTCCATGTTTGAATGCGTGCTAGATGGACTAAGGCAGCCCACTTCTCTTCATGTTTGAATGCGTGCTAGATAGACTAAGGCAGCCCACTTCTCTCCATGTTTGAATGCGTGCTAGATAGACTAAGGCAGCCCTCTCCTCTCCATGTTTGAACACGTGTTAAATAGGTTACGGCAGCTCACTCCTCTTCATATTTGAACGCGTGCTAGATAGACTAAGTCAGCCCAGTTCTCTCCATGTTTGAAAGCGTGCTAGATAGACTAAGGCAGCCCACTCCTCTTCATGTTTGAACGCGTGCTAGATAGACTAAGGCAACCCTCTCCTCTCCATGTTTGAACGCGTGCTAGATAGATCAAGGCATAACACTCCTCTACATGTTTGAACGCGCGCTAGATAGACTAAGGCAGCCCAGTCTTCTTCATGTTTGAACGCGTGCTAGATAGACTAAGGAAGCACACTCCTCTCCATGTTTGAACGCGTGCTAGATAGACTAAGTCAGCCTAGTCTTCTTCATGTTTGAACGCGTGCTAGATAGACTAAGGAAGCACACTCCTCTCTATGTTTGAACGCGTGCTAGATAGACTAAGTCAGCCTAGTCCTCTCCATGTTTGAACGCGCGCTAGATAGACTAAGGCAGCCCAGTCTTCTTCATGTTTGAACGCGTGCTAGATAGACTAAGGAAGCACACTCCTCTCTATGTTTGAACACGTGCTAGATAGACTAAGTCAGCCTAGTTCTCTCCATGTTTCAACGCGTGCTAGATAGACGCAAGGCAGCACTTCCCTCTCCATGTTTGAATGCGTGCTTGGTCGACAAGGCAGCAAAGTCATCTCCATGTTGGATCGCATGCTAGATAGACTAAGGCAGCCCAGTCTTCCCCATGTTTGAACGCGTGCTAGATAGACTAAGGCAGCCCACTCCTCTCCTTGTTTGAACGCTTGCTAGATGGACTAAAGCAGCCCACTTCTCTTCATTGATCGCGTGCTAGATAGACAAAGGCAGCCCAATACTCTCCATGTTAAAACGCGTGCTAGATAGATGAAAGGCAGCACACTCCTCTCCATGTTAAACGCGCGCAAGTTAGACTAAAGCAGCGCACTTCTCGCCATGTTTGAACGCGTGGTAGATAGACTTGGGTTCATTCTACGTGTGCGATAGTGCTGAACATTCATACACGTGAGGTGTTGGGTTCATTCTATGAAGTATTGCTTTCCCGAAAACCGTCAGATCTGAATGCGCTGAAAGACGACGCTGAGACAGCCGTAACTAATTTGAAATTTATGTATGATAAAAATGGACTGAAGCTCAACTCTGAAATAAACAAAATGCGTCATGTTTGGCTTGAACTCAATAAGAAGAACAGTTCCAATGAATTTTTCTATCAGAATAGGTAAATCTGGCATTCCTGTTGAAGATAAAGTTATGAGTCTGGGAGTATGGTATGATCCCGATCTTTCCTTCAAACACCACGTAACTACCCTGTGTTCCAAGTTGAATGGAACACTTTTGTTCCTAAACTCCGCAAAAGTAATTGGATTTCAAATCAAGATTACTGATTGTCCACGCTTTAGTATTTGCTCACGTTAACTATTGGCCTTCAATTTGGAGGAAATGCACCAAAACTCAAAGAGAAAAAGTGCAACGTTGTATAAACTTTGCGGCATGAATAACATGCGATGGTAACCACAGAAAACAAGACCACGTAAGTCCTCTCCTTGAAAAATGATAGTGGCTTAATATCGACAACAAACTGGCACTCCATGAGTCGATCAGAATTCTTAAAGATCTTCTAGAAAAACATTCACCCGGCAGCTAAAGGCACATATATTCTCGAGGTGAAAAGAACAATCAATTCACAAGAAATAATGATACTCTGCACGTTGAACACAGAAAAACAGAAACTGCCTGACGAGCTTTTTTTATCACTGGACCAAAATCCTGGCACAACCTCCCAACAAGCCTCAAGAATCTTGAATCCAACACGTCCTTCAATAATAGGCTTAATGAACATCTATTGACCGATAAATTCAAACCGGTAATTTTGCCCACAAACATCAACTAAATGCATAAAAACAGTAACCTGAAAATACATTCTGTTCTTGAGCATGTCCGAAACCACCACCACCATAACTCTCAACATTGAAACACCATCTAATCGTTTTTACTCTGTCGATACATATGTTTTCTATGTTGCTACCGATCACAATTGTCTTTGACAATTACCGTAAGTGTTAACTAGCGTTTTGTCTTTTTCTATGTTTTAAATGTTCCAGTCGTTTTAGTATAATTACAACACGAACTCAGTCTTTCCGAGGAACGATAGGCAGCTTCTAACATTGACAAAGGTTAACTCTATTTTAATATAATGCATTGAATTCTTTCTAACAATTACCGTACCAGTTTTGATGATCCAATCATTGCCTTATAAGCTAATATTTTGCTTTGTCTTATATAACAGAAGTATATTCATCCGACTTGTGTACTACAGCATTGTATTATTCTGATTGTCAATCATTTAATAATTTCCTAGCGGTCTTGAAGTGTATATATTGTATATTCAGTTGTTTGGTATGTATTTTATTTATATATTTTTTGTATCACTTATGTCGCTTTTTCACCCTTTCAATAATAATACAATGGTTTAGACCCATCTTTACAATATGTTAGCGCTTTTCGATTTCCCAACCCGATATTGCATTCATATTTTCTCTATATTTCATGTCGTTCATCCACTTCTTTGTCATCGTACAATAATGTAGACTATTCATTACAACATGTTAGCACATTTTGATGTCCCAACCCCATGTTCTCGGGACTCTAACCACATGCATGCATGATTTCCCACCCCGTGTACTTGTTATTTTCCACACCCATGTATTTTGTTATTTATCCATCCGAAGCATTTCTTATTTTTCAACCACGCTTGTCACTGGATTTCTCAACGCTATGTAGTCGGAATTATTTAGTCAAAATAGACAGTCTCTGTATGTGCACAGATGATACTATTGTAAATAATATTTCACTCCATGTAATCCGAACCGGCGGCCCCTAGAGATGAGCTGCGACGAATTCAAATTGAACTCTCATTTTCGTTAATTCAAGTAGCATAGTTGATAATGAAGTTTCATGTCTTATGTTTTGTAATTTATTTAGTTCCTAAAAAAAATGAAAACCCATTGCCAGACGATGGAAATAAATGATCTAATAATAATAATAATAATAATATATGTGAGATAGTGCTGTACATTCATACACGTGTGGTGTTGGGTTCATTCTATGTGTGGAACAGTGCTGAACATTCATACACGTGTGGTATTAGATTCTTCCTATGTGCGGAATAGTGCTGAACAGTCCTACACGTGTGGCCCAACTTTAAGGTACGTATCATACGTACCCTTGCGTTCAACGATATTATAATCTTCTATCGACTGGGTATTGGGCATGGGCCGTACAAAATCAAATCGTACAAAAAATGTCATGGGAAGATTTTTTCTTGATTCATTTCAGGAGATTGCGATAGCGTGAGTGGCAGTTGCAACCGTAACTCATTCCTTACAGTCTCGTCAAGCGATGGTGTCTCATTTTCTGTCTCATCGTTGTGTCTCCTCGTTGTGTCTCCTCGTTGTGTCTCCTCGTTGTGTCTCATCGTTGTGTCTCATCGTTGTGTCTCATTGTTGTGTCTCATCGTTGTGTCTCATCGTTGTGTCTCATCGTTGTGTCTCATCCTTGTGTCTCCGTTGTATCTCATCGTTGTGTCTCATTGTTGTGTCTCATCGTTGTGTCTCATCGTTGTGTCTCATCGTTGTGTCTCATCGTTGTGTCTCATCCTTGTGTCTCATCCTTGTGTCTCATCGTTGTGTCGCATTGTTGTGTCTCATCGTTGTGTCTCATCGTTGTGTCTCATTGTTGTGTCTCATCGTTGTGTCTCATCGTTGTGTCACATCGTTGTGTCACATCGTTGTGTCTCATCGCTGTGTCTCATCGCTGTGTCTCATTGTTGTGTCTCATCGTTGTGTCTCATCGTTGTGTCTAATTGTTGTGTCTCATCGTTGTGTGTCATCGTTGTGTCTCATTGTTGTGTCTCATCGTTGTGTCTCATCGTTGTGTCTCATCGTTGTGTCGCATCGTTGTGTCTCATCGTTGTGTCTCATCGTTGTGTCTCATTGTTGTGTCTCATCGTTGTGTCTCATCGTTGTGTCTCATTGTTGTGTCTCATCGTTGTGTCTCATCCTTGTGTCTCATCGTTGTGTCTCTTCGTTGTGTCGCATTGTTGAGTCTCATCGTTGTGTCTCATCGTTGTGTCTCATCGTTGTGTCTCATCGTTGTGTCACATCGTTGTATCGCTTTGTCTCATCGTTGTGTCTCATCGTTGTGTCTCATTGTTGTGTCTCATCGTTGTGTCTCATCGTTGTGTCTCATCGTTGTGTCTCATCGTTGTGTCTCATCGTTGTGTCTCATCGT
>SDVV010029799.1:0-11761 GCA_016164225.1 Gammarus roeselii | reverse complement strand
CCAACCTAACAGTTATCACTTTAGTGAAACTTCAATAAAAAAACGCTAAAAAACGGCATTACGTACCCTAAAAAAATACGTATGTTTGCCCCGCGGGTTAGAAATACGTACCCTAGGTTAGGTTAGGTTGGGCAGGAAAAGTTTCATTAGAGTGATAACCGGTAGAATGGTACGACTGGTGGCTGATTCTGACGTGAAAGAAAAAGATTTTCGCCAGAATGACACTGGCAGATCTGACAGTGGCTGGTGAGACTGAGGAACAGTGTGGATGTTCGCTGTTAAAAAATAGTACCGTAGGTAGGTTGTCGGAACAACTTGGGGGTGATAAGGCAGTTGGCGGAGATGATATGGGTTGATCTGACGTTAGCTATAAAAGAATTTAGCGCTAGGGATAGCGACCCGTATGGTATAGTTACAAATCGCTATTCCTGTGATAACTCGGGTGAAAACGTCTGAGATCACGAACAAACGAACGGTCGAGCCACATAAACACATTTATCTATTCAAAGCACTGGTTTAAATCTGGCCGAATTTAATCGTTGGAGCGGTGGTAGCGTGTCTCCGATGCTTGCGTCTCAAATGGCCACCTCGACGTTTAACCGAGGTAGCCCAACTTTTGCACTAAAAATATTTCAGCACACGCACACTAGCGTCACTTCACGTCAGCTCACTGACATAGCCGGACACAGTCATAACCGCTAAAAATCTTTCAGCACACGTGCATTCGCACTAACAATGTTTAAGCCCACGCGCATCTGCGCCACTTCAATAACTGGACACTGTCATAACCGCTAAAAACTGGCATTATGTACCCGCGAATAAAACGTAAGTTTGCCCCGCGGGTTAGAAACACGTACCTTTGCCCCGCGGGTTAGAAACACGTACCCCTAGGTTAGGTTAGGTTGGGTAGGAAAGTTTCATTAAAGTGATAACCAGTAAATTGGTACGACTCGTGGCTGATATGACAGTGGCGGATATGACCAGGGTAACCTGAATATGATAATGGCTGTTCTGAGTGAGGGATGTTATGATGGGTCACTATACCTGGCGCTAACTTCTTTTTTAGCTAACGTCAGATCAGCCCCTTTCATCTCCGCCAACTGTCAAATCAGCCACAAGTTGTTCCAACTACCTAACTAAGGTACCATTTTTTAACAGCGAACAACTATAACATCCCTCACTCAGAGCAACCACTGTCATATCAGCCACGAGTCGTACCATTTCCCTGGTTATTATTTTAATAAAACTTGTCCTACCCAACTAAACCTAACTTAGGGCTACGTGTTTCGTACCCGCGGGGAAAAGGTAAGTGTTTCTAACACGCGGGGCAAACTTTCGTATTATTCTTGGGTACATAATGCCGTAATGTGTATTTTTTAGCGGTCGTGAGTGTCCTATTATGCAACTGTCCGGTTATTGAAGCGGCGCAAATGCGCGTGGGCTGAAACATTTATTAGCCCAAACTGTTGATCAGAGACTTCCACATAACTTCTCGTGCCACCCTGGTGAATGTTAATACGGCACCCCTATGGAAAGACAGCCCACACATCCATAAGGGGTATAGAATGGCAGGTGCATAATTGAATTCTGATCCAATACTATCGAATACTATTTCCCATGATCTTTGTCATATTAATATGTTCTGTACTATTTGAACTCAGTGATGATTTATGATTACTCAGACCGTGCCCAATATTCCTACTTAGTTTTTAACAGCTTTGCTTCGGATGAGGGACATGTATTTTTAGCATAAAAATATAGGCAGACTTGGACCAAAATTTTGTAAATTACAATTGCTGTTTCTAACCCTATAACCTTACAACCAGTGAAGAATTGAATCATATTAAAAAAACTACTCTCATTGCCTACGTTTGCTTGTGTACTCTCGTAAAGAGAAATGCTCATTTAATTGCAAATAGCATAATTGTAGGTCGTGCAGACCGTCAAATACGTACATCTTAATAAAGGAATGTGCTATTTGTTAATATTATCAAAGAAACATTTTATATGTTCAGAATATGATTATTTATGACTACTGTTTATTTATGTTTTAATAGAATCTGTATGTATGAAGTTACGCTTTATTTCCGAGGCTGCAGCTCTCTTTCATCATGGCTTTTGATGAGAGTAGAGGCGAGAAGATGAAGCAGTGGGGCTCACCACAGTGGCTTGCGTTCGGAGATTCAAGCCCCATAATTGGCATTCCTGGAATCACTGCTAGAATCCCTATTGTTTAATAAGATATGTGTCATTGCTTCGATAAAAATACAAACTGTTCACTGTGGGGCTTCTACTCGCTGTAGTGATCGCTATAGAATCTCGTGTTGAAACAATGAGATGTCCGAACATTTTCGAAAACCAAGAACCAAAACACTGAAACAGTAACCTCATTGAACGAAGTATCATTTTATGGTAATACAGTGTCCATTTAAGTTATAGAGTGACCTTTTTTTTAACTAGCAAATGGTTTGTTTGTTTGTCAAATTAGAGAGTGGTTCTATAGGTGAAGAGTAATCCTACTCATAATTTGGCGTTTCCGATGTCCAAAATAATTTACATAATATATTATTTACGACAGTGTAATCGCCACTATCAATTCTATAGGTTGACAGCGTAGTTAGCCTTTTGTATATGCTCCAACAAGTGTCTCCACGTGCTAGTGTATGACAACCTCAACTGAGAGAGAGGCCGGGATCGATTCAGTGAGTGTAGTTGGGGTGGCGCACGTACGACTCTACCTCGCCAGTGGCCTTGTGCCAGGAACTGGCATCGTATATTGAGAGCACCAGCCTTTTAGGCCTAATGGATAACATCGGCCGTGAGGAAAAGAAGGAAAGGATTTGAAAGGAATAAACAAGAAACTAATGGAACAGAGGGACCACCTTCAACTCAAGGAATGTTGTAGCTTTCAGGTCATACAAGAAAGGAATACTACTTAAAAGATGAAGGTGGGGTTTGTTTTCTGAATATTAATTTATGACATCATCTTTCGATCATATTTAAAAAAAATCTTTCGAATTTGTTGGCATTTCCCTAACTTCTACGAGCATTCCTACACTACTACACCTACGACAGGAAAAAAACTGTTTTGTCAAGAATGTGGAACAACAAGTGAGTTGTCTGTGGTTGTATGCTTGGTTATTCATCAAACAAAATCTCGGTAATTGAGAAACGTCCATCAATGAGATTAAGCGAAGATAACGCTTCTTGGTTATGAGGTTAGATTAGTTTTTCTGTTCACACGATGTCTCTGGATAAACCAGTTATTTTGATGTTAGGCTAACATTGTCAAAATGTGGAATTACTTACACCAGTTGAAACGATTTAAAGATACCAAAATCAAAATCTATCCATCACTAGACATCAGGCCACGTCCTCTCCGCTGAAGGGCTTCTGAAACTTCTACAAGAGGCATACATAAATATTAAATTTTAATCATTCAGCTCAAAACGTTCGATCAAAAAAACTCTACTCGTCAGATCTTGTCATTTGGCCCATTTTGCGCGCCAAGCGCGGGCCAACAGCCGCGGAGCATGTTAAAGTTGCTGAGAAGGTTAAGGTCGTCCCCTACACGAGTCAACACCGAACCAGCAATTTACCTTATACTTTTTTTTCCACATCACAGCCTCTGCAGCCTAAACGGCTGGGTCGTAAAGATCAATGAACAGCGCGCATTTTCATCTCAGACACAGCTGTCACACGTTTCCTACTTACTGCAATTGGGCCTCAAAGTCAAAATTGCGTTTTTTTTCGAAAGGTAAAAAAATAGAATGGTTAAAAACCTACTACGATTCCTTGAATTTCTTTGAGACTCCAGTGGAAGCCAGATGGATGCACAAAATACATTATTCATACAATGGCGTGCCCCAACAACTGGGTTAAGGGTATGCCGTCAGCGTTTCCGCAAACGTTTTTTTCTAAAAAAATATGAAACGACATTTTCAGATGCGAAAGTGATGGAAAATTGAAATTTCAATACGACCAGCTGGCCTTCCCATATCACGAGCAACATAATAACTCTCAACAAACAACTCGAAATGTCCTATATTTAAGCGGGATTTATTTATGCTCAACATTTGAAAAATCAACAAAATTAGAGTTAGTCGCTGGTTCTTACTTTTTACCACGATAATAAGAAGGCCCGCACGTGATCCTTACAGTCATGTGAAAAAAGGCTAAATAAGTAAAATCTACGGGGTGCAATTTCGATTTTCACATTTTTAGTGCCGGGACCCACAAATTTCATCAATGAGCCTCTGTTGTTGCTTCAATCGCCAATCTGAACCAATTAATTAGATGAAATTCGACGCATTTACGAGATAGAAATTTGCATATTACCCATAGATACAGAAATAAATTTCGACACATTTAAAAAAAAGATTACAAAAAATACTTTTTACGGTTGATTATTTCCATTCACTAATTTTACTTCATGAAATTTTGTATACCCTTTAGAATAATGTCAATGTCGACTACTTTGGATAGCTGCTTCATGCCCAAAAAGACATAAGTGATGAAAAACATGCAAAAAATGTTTTTTTAACAAACACACGCGTCGGCTCTTTGAAATATAGAAAATAGTCTGTAAAAGCAAATTCTGAACACGAATATGTACTCACAATTGACCACAGTCCACTAGTATAGCCGCAATCGCCATTATAAATTTGTCAAAATCTCGCTGCAATTGCCGGAATTCAGAATATTTTCATTTTACGGTAAATCAAATGTAGGTGTAAAACGGACCGTAAAAATCGATTAACATGACTAAAAATAGTAAAAAGTTCCAATAAACACGATGCACTCATTGAAAAAAAGATTACAAGCTCGAATTTAGAAATTAAAAATCTGTTTGTCAACGAGTAACAATTATGCACAGAGGACAACATTTTCCACCGTCTAAACTTGCCTCAAGTGCATAAAAAATGAAGCGTCATCACTAATCTATAAGAAAGCCATTGTACAAACACGCAACAACTGTTAGATTGTCAAAAATCCACCTACGAAATGAAGTAATTCATCAATGTTTACAGAAACGATCTTAAAATTACTAGAAATCAGATATTTCACAGCATTTCACGAGCCTCCCACGCTCGAAATAGATCATTGAAGGAAGCAAACATCCTGAATCCTGGTTAAAAAAATTGTGCAAACACGCTGCAAGGGTCAGATTTTGAACAATCACAACAACAAACAAGATATGATGCAATCCGTGAAGTTAAAACCACAAGTTCAAACAATTGCAGCCTTTAACATCACTCACAAAAATGAAATGGCATTAGAACGTTCGCAAACCGTAACAAAAAAATAAAAAACAGTCCGCCAATCATCATGCAAGTGTTAGATTTTAAAAAATTCTCCTTCAAGAGGCGCTATAAACATATACATTAGACAAAGAACGTAAACTCGTCAGAATTTTAAACGTCAGACCCAGTGAAAAATGACAGCGGCGAGTCACAAACATCAATAATATGACTGAAATCACTCTTTTAATCATCTTGCAAGCCTTAGATTTCAATTATTCCTGATAGTTAACACAATTCGAGGTCCTGACAGTCTTCTATGGCGTTTACGTTAATTTTATAGTACGCTTCTCAACAACATAGATGGTCATATGATCAGTCAAATCGAACAGTCATGTTATCACGAGTAAAATAAGACCTGAATCAACAAAATCACCCATCAACTTCCAACGTTAGTGTCGAAAAGCCTAGATAACAGCTTTTTACCATTTCTCTATGCCTTTACGTTAATTTTGTAGTACGCCTCTTAGCAACAGAAATGATCATGTGAATACTCAAATCGAATCGTCTTGTTCTCACGAGCAAAATAAGACCTGAATCAACAAAATGGCCTTTCAACTTCCAACTTTATCAACCGAAACACCTAAATTACCACTTTTAACCATGGTTGGCAGTCATGCAAGCGACGGCGTTCCATTACAAAATCAAGGGGTCAAAATGGCATTAAAGAACTAATTAAACATATAAATCAAAATAAAAAAATCTGAAGAACACGCTAGACACCTCAGAATTGGTCAAATCTATCTAGGACTAAAATGTTTTTTACATCGGAGACAAATTTCAGGGATTTTTTTTGTTTACACGCAAGATTTAGAAACACCTTCAAATTGGAAGATTACAGATGATTTCGGCATGCGGAAGTACGCAAACGGATACATTACAAGCGAAAGAACCTCGATGCTTGCTTCTTGTACTCTCGGTCCCTCAATTTATTGAGGGGCCGAGAGCTCAGGAAGCTGGAGCATTGATATGTCCTTCCGCCGGTGGAGGGTGTGGTTGGTTGATTTCAACGATCAAACATGATCGTATACTGATGTTCATTATTCATGGGAAGGGTGGCAGATTGCTGTGTGGGCTCTCTTGGTACTCAATTTATTGAGTTCCGAGAGCCCACACAGCAAGCTGCCATTGTTCTTCTATAATGCGCTACAGTAGAGATCGATGGTTTGGCACCCATGAACGATCATTCATGATCGTTTAGGCATTTATACATTGAACAACGATAAAAAATTTGAGGGTGTGAGATTTCCTCATGCAAAAACGCTTCTTGTAACTCACGGTTTCCTTCGTTTCATTTATTCTCATAGGAAAATAGAAGGATATACCTTGACGCGCACTTCAGTTCCCGCTAAAGTACATTAGAATGGATCAAACATACATAAAAATGAAGGACTTGTGTATAGTATTAGACTTGTTATTATCCGGTGAGTATTTGCGCTGAAAATGCCATGACATTTCTCTATAAGGATAACGTAAATTTTTATATCACGCCTTCCATGAGCGAAAATGTTGTCGCCCTTCAACTTCCACCGTTATTATTAACGGAGTAACTCCTAAATAACAATTTTTCGGCGATCGTTGCTCGCTAAAGTCTAAACACAGTATAAGTGTTCCGTGAACTAGATTTATGGAAGTACAACAATCTTCCCAACAGTAAGCAAGCCTCAGATTTAATATATATGGCCTAGGGGATACAATTTGATAAAATGCTTAGAGGACAAATAATAGTTGTGCTACCCAATGAAAGCATTATTTGAAATATATATCATTTGAATTTGTGATTCGAATTTTTTTCAGACGTCCATGAAGAAGTTCATATTTAAATTTAGGTATGCATAGAATTGGTTTAGTATTTTGATTATTATTTCGTGAAAAAGTCTTATTGCTGAGATTAAACTTATATCGATTTGTTTGCCGTTTAAAACTTGATTTGATCTAACGCAAATCTTGGATTACGAACAGGTTGCTACCCAACCCTTCCACTACATATTGATGGCAAATTATTATATGATTGTAGCTAGAATATTACTCAGTACGCGTTGAGTATTATACTGCTGCATTAGGTATCTGGACTAGCTTCCGGTACCATTACTAACATATTTGAACCAAAGTGTGACCATAACAATAATAAAATTAAATATCTTTATTGAGGCACTCGATGGAACAATAATGAATACTTTTTTACGCCTTCAATTATTTAGTAACGTATTCATCTATTTATAAATATTTACTGACGGCATATTCACTGAAGGGGTAACAAAAAGAAACATTTCCGTTGTTCATAATATACTTTTGTCACCCTTCAATAATTTAAATATTTTATTGATGTATTTGTATATATGAAGAAGAGAACTGACGACTGGTATAAAATATTGCGGAGCCTGTCATTGTAATATTGAGATATATTTTAATATATGTTTTGTTAGTTTGTTAGTAGTAGTATTCTCACTAATACTACGCCCATTACTATAGTAATGTACTTCAAACGACTGAATTGGCTGCCACTGGTTTTGAGTTGGGCACAAATTTAAGGGCAGGCTTAGAGGCAGGTTTCAGCCACAGAGCCCGACCGCTCCTACTACTTTTACCCCCGCCACAACATGGAGCCGAACCTGTCTCCAATCGGGCCAGCCAAATTGCGAGTAAGCTCTCCAAGGCTGTCTCAAAACTCAGTCATTCACAATCATTTTAAAATTACAGCTTCTTATCTCATGTACGTTTTCATGCCACCTCGATACAGATAATTCGGCCATTCAATTTACTCATCACACCATCCATACAATAAAACAGCTGAACAGTTCAACTGTTGAACAGCCAAACACTATCAACAACGTCCGCTATCCGCTAGAACCGTTCATTTGTGGCCTTCCAATTTGTCGTTCGTGTGACCTCACACTCAAGTAATTTGTCTACTATCACTCCGATCTATCATGATTGAACATGAACGAGACCGACGAGGGCTTACCATGACAACAGTGGAATGCAATCAAGATGATATTGTTATTATAACAGATCTAGAAAATTCAGAATATTTTGTAATTATAAAGATTATATAAGGACATGTTCTCAAATATTTGTTGTTCTGCCAAAGCTGGCAGGACAACACCACGCTATCTGCCGACCTCTTCTATTGCAGCTGGGATCACATTCATTAAATAGTCAAGTAATTGCATTGGCAGTGTCGGAACCTCCTCTTGGTCTGTCCATTGCTATTCTGACGCATGGCAATACGTTGCTACGTCACGCAGGGCGCTGCACCCCCATAAATCTTGTTCCAAGCGTTAACTTAGGGCGACATTCTTGATATTCGGCATAAAAATAAAGCTCGTGCAATGATTGATCAGATATACTTGATTTTTTTTGTACAAAATATGTAATCTTATACAAAAAAATACAGATAAGCAAAAAAAAAAAATTGTGCGTACAATAAGCCACAATCACTTCACAATAATCGCTCAATTAAGGGAGACTCCATTTGGCTCATAACCATCTCTCCGGTCTGCTATCTTGGGTGAATTTCCTTGTATTATATAAATTGGTGACCATTTGAGATCTCAGTTCACCCATTGGAAGTTCCCGTATTTTTGTTTAGAGCTGTACGCGATAGCCCTGACGAGTAATTTTCGGGTTAAATCCGGGTCGAAATCTGAAAGGCAGAATCGGAATCGCAGTTTTCATGCCAACGTTACCGGGCGCCGCCATCTTGGAACTTCTTCGGTCAACAGCCCTTCTAATTTGAATTTATTTGAATAATGTCACCAGAAGAAGGAAACTTGGATGGTTATTGGAGAAGAAGGTCACATTTTGAAGGAGTTTTTCCTGTTTTTTTTTACTTTAGGAAGATAATTCACAGCTCGACAGGAAACATTTCCCTATTCCAAATTCATTAAATTCTGAGTTTATATAATCTACGATTATTCTCAGACTCGGATAAATATGCTCATGAAGATAAAGGAAATGCAGTAATCTTACGTTCCTTTGACTGTGCCGTTCATTAATTTTTTCATAATATAATCAATTGATTATTTCTTCATCACAAATGAACAACTACCCAATTCGTTGATATTGACGACATTTGGTGACACACACTACTACAAATGTTATTCGAAATATCAATTACAAAGTTTATATATGTTTATTTGTGTTAGTGGACTGTTTTACTATGATGGATACCCTCGTATATTTCAATTTTTCAATCTTGCTTACGACAGAATTGGGAAATATTTAGATTTTTTTGCTATTGCTATTTCTGTATAATTTTTCCACGGTAATCATAGGAATAAATATTTAAGAGGTGTAGATCCGTACTACATCTCTGTGGAATTTTGTCATTAAACACTTTCAAGTGTACAGTTAAACGTTTCAGAAGACGATTTACTGGATGGATTAGTCCTGGTGTAGATGAGGCTTACGCTCTTCGGTAGTGTAAACTACCAAAGAGTGTGTTTGACACAGTGGGCTCTTTGGTAGTGTAAACTACAAAAGTGTGTGACTCTTTGTAGTGATTTACTTAGGTCGTCAGTGAACAGAAGCCCAGATTTTGTAGCCACACTCTTTGTGACTCATGTCAGGCCCTTTCTTGACAACTGAACCCGTGTATGGGTTCTTGGTTATGTCCAGGATGTGACTGTTCGCAGCTGTTCAGAGATGATGGACTAAATAGATGCACGGTATGCCTGAGGTATTGTACCATGACTGGCTATCGCCTCTAAATTTGTTATATCAGGGGTAGCTTGCTGATGAATAACCTAATCAGGTACTATGGAGTTTGTTGTTATGACACAGTGGGCTTTGATTTGTCCTACTAGTGACATAACATCAGTAAGGTTTAAATGTTTGTTTCAGATTGAATGGGTATCGTAGCATTATTATAAGATATTTTCAGTATGGTTTATTTGTTATTTACGATCTTAGTCCTGTTTCAATTCACCTCAGGAGTTAAAGTACAGGGTTATTTCTATTAATTACAAGGCTGCCAAAATAACATCGGCATTACGTATTGATTGACCATAACCTTCCAAATCGGTGTAATATTTATCCTCTGTGATACGGTAAGATACGCAGTATATCATAGTTAACCAATGTCGGTCAGATTAGAGCAGAGAAACTTACTTAGCTATTTTATTTGCTAGTATACGATTTTGAACGTTTATCATAGTACTATAACTTTTTTAGGTATACAGTCTCCTAATTTGGTGTAGTGTTGGGTATAAATTTACTTAATTGGATGTGGTTGCACAAAATATTGGTATGTTTTACCTCCTGATGATGGATCGGTGGTACTGTTTTGAGTGGTCTGGGAGAACTAGTCTACCGGATTTGTATAGAGTGTTAGTGCTGAAATACTCCATTCAGTTAGTGTAGATCTCAATTATATATATCGGTCGCCTGCCTTTACAAGATGCTTGTACAGTTAAAATAGTTGCTTGATCCAGGTGCTGTTATAAAATTTGGTTGAAATTAAGAATATCTGACTTATTCGAGCATTCTTTATAACCACTCCAGCGTCTTTTACTTTGGATTTGTGATGTAAGGGCCGCAGTCAACAAAAATCTAGATTATAAATAACGCCCAAGTTAGGTAGATAGCGATTCATTTATCAATGTATGACATCGTTGTCATGGAAATCAATGCATACAAAATGGTTGACATACACCGCCACATACGTCAATTCCATTATGTCATGCGATATACAAATCAAATCATCCCACATGGCTATATTTTACGTGATTTTTTATAATCATATGAAGGATCGATGCCGGCACCTGTGCCGGCACCATGAGGCATATGCAGGGTCGATGCCGGCACCTCTGCCGACACCATGTAGGCATATACAGGGCCGATGACGACACCTGCGCAGGCACTGTGCCGGCCCCATGTAGGCACATACACTCATTTACACTGATATACAGGCTCATTTACCATCAGTAACATTTTACTTCTGATCTGCGATAAAAGAACCGGGTGGAGAGATTCATTTATATAAGTATAAATCGATTACGGATTTACTTACAAAAGCATGGTTAAGATGGGTTTGTTTAGGTTGGGTTGAATGCGACTAACAAGTGAAAGTGATGTAAAAATTTGTATCAAATTCAAAATAATATGAATTACCTATAACATTCAAACAATCCACGTTTAAATGGGGATCTTTGCTCAATCAAAATTGGGAGAGTGTATTAAAACTGCAAATGATTGATCAAAATGTAGAGCCGAGTGGAGATATTTGATACATAAATAAATCATAAATCAAAAACTAAATATCTTACGTAAGCAGGAAATCTTAAACACTGGCACATAATTCTTGGTTGGGTTGACCTGTGAAAGCTTTGAAAAGAGTATCATCTTGTATCAACCCCGAACCCCCGACTAGAGAATTTGAATATTACAGCCTACCTATGACAGAAACCGACTTCAACTAAGCAATACATTGGAGGTATCGAACAACGCTCATACATATA
>SDVV010029798.1:0-11761 GCA_016164225.1 Gammarus roeselii | reverse complement strand
GTGAAACTGTCGTCCTTTGAGCGGCAACAGCGTGAAACTGTCGTCCTTTGAGCGGCAACAGCGTGAAACTGTCGTCCTTTGAGCGGCAACAGCGTGAAACTGTCGTTCTTTGAGCGGCAACAGCGTGAAGCTGTCGTGCTTTGAGCGGCAACAGCGTGAAACTGTCGTCCTTTGAGCGGCAACAGCGTGAAACTGACGTCCTTTGAGCGGCAACAGCGTGAAGCTGTCGTCCTTTGAGTGGCAACAGCGTGAAACTGTCGTCCTTTGAGCGGCAACAGCGTGAAACTGACGTCCTTTGAGCGGCAACAGCGTGAAGCTGTCGTCCTTTGAGCGGCAACAGCGTGAAACTGTCATCCTTTGAGCGGCAACAGCGTGAAACTGTCGTCCTTTGAGCGGCAACAGCGTAAAATGGTCGTCAATGCACTCGATCAGGGACCCGTTCTGCCGCATGGGGTTGGCTGGGATCTTTGGCCCAACAATCCGGTAGCAGCAAAATAAAAAGTTAAGAGCCTCAGCGCGTGGATTGACGATGGAAAGGTACGTTGATAAAATGATCATGGAGATGGATGGAGAGAGGCGGCCGACGTGTGGGCATTTTTCCTAATAAACGGAGCTATGTAAGGCAGCTGGGGGCAAGGCGGTGTACCTGACGGTTGTGATGTGTAAGAAGACAACAATAGACCTTTAGGCCCCAACTAGGTTGCTTTTTGATATTGAGGAGAATAGTTCTGAAATAGAACGTCAGAGATAGGTTCAGATATCTTTACAATTTATGTATAGAAGGATTCAGAAAGTGAAGGGTTGCTAAAAGAAAGCATTTAACAGCGATACTCGAAACAACTCAGATCAGCACCTGAAGAGAAAACCACCGAACCAACGATGTTGATTTGAGATTGTCTCAGTTTTATTCCTCGTTGAACCAATGCTGACCGATGTCATTGCTGGACACCGTTTTGCAATGAGTAGGATCATAGCCGGGCACCGTTTTTACTGTGCTAGTGACAATGAAGAGCACTATAGTATCAATGTCGTGAGCCAATTTTTTAGGTGTTGTTAGGGGTTTGGATTGGACAAGTGTGCTCGGTGTACACGAGTACACCATGCAACTTTGGGTACCACTTCACTCTCGACGTAGGGAGCCACATTCTTGCTCTCAACGTACAAGGGCCAGACCCTCGTACTCAATGAAGGAGAGCAACACAATTGCTCTCAACGTAGGAGGCCACACCCTTACTCTCAACGTAGGAGGCCACACCCTTACTCTCAACGTAGAAGGGCCACATCCTTACTCTCAACGTAGGAGGGCCACACCCTTACTCTCAACGTAGGAGGCACACACCCTTACTCTCAACGTAGGAGGGCTACACCCTTACTCCCAATGTAGGAGGGCCACACCCTTAATCTCAACGTAGCAGGGCCACACTTTTACTCTCAACGTAGGAGGGCCACACCCTGTTCTCAACGTAGGAGGGCCACACCCTTACTCTCAACGTAGGAGGGCAACACCCTTACTCTCAACGTAGGAGGGCCACACCCTTACTCTTAACGTAGAAGGGCCCCACCCTTACTCTCAACGTAGGAGGGCCACACCCTCACCCTCAACGTAGGAGGGCAACATCCTTACTCTCAACGTAGGAGGGCCACACCCTTACTCTCAACGTAGGAGAGCTACACCCTCACTATCAATGTAGGAGGGCCACACCCTTACTCTCAATGTAGGAGGGCTACATCCTTACTCTCAACGTAGGAGGGCCACACCCCTACTCTCAACGTGGCAGGGCCACATCCTTACTCTCAACGTAGGAGGGCAACACCCTTACTATCAACGTAGGAGGGCCACACCCTTACTCTCAACGTAGGAGGGCCACACCCTTACTCTTAATGTAGGAGGGCCACATCTTTACTCTCGACGTGTGAGTATCAAGCCCTACTCTCAACGCGCGTGTCTCGCCCTACTCTCAAAGTGCGAAAGTCACGTCCTTTTCTATCATCACATTCCTTCTCTTGTCCTGTGAGTGTCACACACCTACTCTCATTGTACGAGTGTCAAACATCTATTGTCAATGGTAGAGCGTTGCGCCCTACTTTCAACGTGTGAGTGCCACGCCCTACTCTCTTCGTGTGAGTGTCACACTTCTACTCTCAACGTGTGAGTACCACGCCCCACTCTCATAGTGCGAGTGGTACACCTTTTACTCTCAACATGTGAGTGTCACGCCCTACTCTCATAGTGCGAGTGTTACACCCCTACTCTCAACATGCAAGTGCCACGCCCTACGCTCACAGTGCGAGTGTCACACCCCTACTCTCAACATGTGAGTGCCACGCCCTACTCTCACAGTGCGAGTGTCACACCTCCATGAAATTAGAGACCCAGTTCTCCATCCTTTCGAGGGATGAGACCAGAAGCCGCCGAGTTGCAGGGTCACTTGGTATCGAGTTATCGCCTTTGCCGCAGTTATTTTCTAGCAGGCCCCTGCATTGGACGACAGAAACGCGAACCCTGCACAACACTTCAAAATTATCGACAAATACGAAGCTCTCCAAAGGAACAAGTTACATGAAAGACTTGTGCACGGGGGTGTACATCTTACGATGCTCACTCTACAGCATCGTAGCAACCGTCTCGGCATGAGCCAAAACTAGCTGTTAGTTTATGCGTACTTTACACAAAAGAATAGCCGAATAAAATTACAATAAGATTAGTTTATGGTCATGTGAGTCAAACGGCAACTCTTTATTAGGAAACAACAAGTTCATACATTCGTGAGCTGCACATTCAAAGTTCATTTTCTGTAAGCTGAAACCCAAACATTCAATTTTTCCGTCGCAGGTCCTACAACATACAGAGCTCTGCCATCGCAGGTCCAACAACATACTGAGCGCTGCCATCGCAGGTCCAACAACATACTGAGCTCTGCCATCGTAGGTCCTACAACATACTAAGCTCTGCCATCGCAGGTCCATCAACATACTGAGCTCTGCCATCGTAGGTCCTACAACAAACAGAGCTCTGCCATCGCAGGTCCTACAACATACAGAGCTCTGCCATCGCAGGTCGTACAACATACAGAGCTCTGCCATCGCAGGTCCTACAACATAAAGAGCTCTGCAATCGCAGGTCGCACAACATAGAGAGCTCTGCCATCGCAGGTCGTACAACATAGAAAGCTCTGCCATCGTAGGTCCTACAACATAGAGAGCTCTGCCATCGCAGGTCGTGCAACATACAGAGCTCTGCCATCGCAGGTCCTACAGCATACAGAGCTCTGCCATCGCAGGTCGTACAACATACAGAGCTCTGCCATCGAAGGTCGTACAACGTACAGAGCTCTGCCATCGCAGGTCGTACAACATAGAGAGCTCTGCCATCGCAGGTCCTACAACATACAGAGCTCTGCCAAAGACTTCTTCATCCAAGTTCCACCATAAATTCTGGACGCAGACCAACGACGCGCTTAATTGCAAGTTACTGCAATCTTGGAAGGGCTGGCGGCTTGAGCCCTCGTAAGAAGGTTGGGTTAAGCCACCGCGGTCGATAATTGCGAGGCTTGAGCGGAGAGAAGATCTCCGTAACGGAGTGCCGGACATTACTAAAGATACTGAAGGACGCAAATTATTTAATTTTGAACTATTAAGGCGTCCTCACCTACGCAACACGCAATCTGTGCCGTGGAGAGCTATATGACATACGGCACCCTGGTCACACAAATTACGACATGCGGCACCCTGGTCACCCAAATTACGACATGCGGCTCCCTGGTCACCCAAGTTACAACATACGGCACCCTGGACACCCAAGTTACGACATACGGCACCCTGGTCACCCAAGTTACGACATGCGGCACGCTGGTCACCCAAGTTACGACATACGGCACTCTGGTCACCCACGTTACGACATACGGCACCCTGGTCACTCACGCTATGACATGCGGCACCCTGGTCACCCATGTTACGACATAGTTACGGCACCCTGGTCACCCAAGTTACGACATGCGCCACGCTGGTCACCCAAGTTACGACATACGGCACCCTGGTCACCCTGGTAACCATACGACATACTGCACTCTGGTAACCCAAGTTACGACATTCGGCACCCTGGTCACAAATTATGACATACGGAACCCTGGTCACTCAAGCTACGACACACAGCACCTTGGTCACCCAAGTTACAACATGTGGCACTTGGTCACCCAAGTTACGACATACGGCTCCATGGTCACCCAGGTAACCATACGACATGCGGCACCCTGGTCACCCACGTAAATTGTTTTTGCCTTTTTTGGTGCACTGATGCAAGCAGTACGCTTGGGTTCCCCGTGTCACATAGTTTGGCACGAGAAACATTATGCGTTGCGTGCTGCTTAGGTGTGAACGTAGCCTAGTGAAACTGGGTCCTGCTTAGGTGTGAACATGACCAAGTGAAACTGGGTGCTGCTTAGGTGTGAACATGACCAAGTGAAACTGGGTGCTGCTTAGGTGTGAACATGACCAAGTGAAACTGGGTGCTGCTTAGGTGTGAACATGACCAAGTGAAACTGGGTGCTGCTTAGGTGTGCACGTGGCTTAGTGGCAGAAACGATCAATTTTTTCGGAAAACCTAGGTCAAGTTAGGTAAACGGGGAAAAACAGCAAATTGAGATAATATTCCCCTATCAGGAGGTATTTCCGACTGAAATATCCAGTGCAATTGCTCACTAGTAATTTGCTAGTTGTCATAATAACTCCCCTGCTTGTCGGAGCTAGTTTGCAATAATACTATTTTTAACCAAATTAAGAAAAAATATATACGTCTAAACGACTCATTACATAATCACAAGAGAAATTAAATAAAAACACACTTTTATTAAATAGCACTCGAAAAGTGCAATTCAATAAAAACTTTTATGGTAGTTAGTACCTACAATGCAACAATATAATTTCTTTCATTAGTTGTCAGAGTTGGCATCATTGTTTACGTTTCATCTTAAAAGAGATGGGTTTCGCAATAAAAATTAGGTGAATATGAAGTCAGTGAAATTTCAGGTAATTCCTTAGGGTGTATATTTTCACCGTAAATTCATTAAAATTAAACAGTTTCGAACTTCTACTCGTTTTCAAATTTTGACCGTTTAACTCGTTTTTTCCTGTTAAACCATTTATCTCGAACCTTTCAGCCAGTTTTTGCCAAGGTGGAAACAGCCTAGCTTGTCAACCTTCAATAATAATACCGCCTCCAATAGGCGTCGCACGCCAGCTGACGTGCACAGGGCGACAATGGTGGGTTTAATATAGGGAGGTAAGTGAGCGGAAACAAACAAAACATAGCTCCTCCCTCTGACGCATGAGGAATTAAGGAAATACATATGTCTGGCGCATTCCAGTTCCACTACGAAATTGGGATGACAACCGGACGGCTTTGATACACAAATAATGACGAGGATTTTTCTGGGGAACGAAGTACGAAGTGGGGAAGTGAATTAATTGTCGGCAAACTAAAAGTATCTCTTGTATCCAGGCAAACGCTGGTAGAGCACATAACTAAGGGTCCTGGTAATAACATGGACGATGGTTCAAACCATCCTAGAAAGAAGGACTTATGAAGGGAGGAAAGGTGATGGAAGGATGTTAAAGGGGTGATAGGTGACGAGGAATGATGGTGGAGTTGACACTAACAGTGGGCTAGCCAGGAGCCCATCTAACCTCCACAGGGGCACAAGTGGGCCACTGTTTGGTCATCACTAAACATACAAACCTAATAGTAATATGGTATTCGCATCACTCAAGTATCCCCATTATTACTATCGCTGTTTCTAGATCAACAGCGAGACTGGACAGGAGACTGTCTAGTCGCATGCCCGTCACAAACTCGGCACTGATGCAGCAGCGAGACAGGACAGAAGACTGTCTAGTCGCATGCCATGCCCGTCCCAAACTGGGCACTGATGCAGCAGCGAGACTGGACAGAAGACTGTCTAGTCGCATACCCGTCACTTATTGGGCACAGATGCAGCAGCGAGACTGGACAGGAGACTGTCTAGTCGCATGCCCGTCACTAACTGGGCATTGACGCACAACAAGTGTAATAAAGCCGTCATCTTTGAAATTTTGAATCGAACATCCCTGCAGTGAGGTTGCACGTATATATATATATGTGTGTGTGTGTATGTGTGTGTGTGTGTGTGTGTGTGTGTATGTGTGTGTGTGTGTGTGTGTGTGTGTGTGCGTGCGTGTGCAGAAGAAAACGTATGTATGTATAGTCATGCAGGAGGAAACGTATGTATGTATAGTCATGCAGGATTAAACGTATGCAAGTATAGTCATGCAAGAGGAAACGTATGTATGTATAGTCATGCAGTAGGAAACGTATGTATGTATAGTCATGCAGGAGGAAACGTATGTATGTATAGTCATGCAGGATTAAACGTATGCAAGTATAGTCATGCAAGAGGAAACGTATGTATGTATAGTCATGCAGTAGGAAACGTATGTATGTATAGTCATGCAGGAGGAAACGTATGTATGTATAGTCATGCAGGATTAAACGTATGCAAGTATAGTCATGCAAGAGGAAACGTATGTATGTATAGTCATGCAGTAGGAAACGTATGTATGTATAGTCATGCAGGAGGAAACGTATGTATGTATAGTCATGCAGGATTAAACGTATGCAAGTATAGTCATGCAAGAGGAAACGTATGTATGTATAGTCATGCAGTAGGAAACGTATGTATGTATAGTCATGCAGGAGGAAACGTATGTATGTATAGTCATGCAAGAGGAAACGTATGTATGTATAATCATGCAGGAGGAAACGTATGTATGTATAGTCATGCAGGAGGACACGTATGTATGTAGAGTCATGCAGGAGGAAACGTATGCATGCATAGTCATGCAGGAGGAAACGTATGTATGTGTAGTCATGCAGGAGGAAACTTATGTATGTACAGTCATACAGGAGGAAACATATGTCTGTAGAGTTATGCAGGAGGAAACAGGAGGGAACACATGTATGTACAGTCATGAGAAGAAATCGTCTGTATATCTATACGTAGATAAATCTTACCAATCTTAACGCAGGAATAGATAAATTCTTACAATCTCAACACAGGGATAGATAAATACTTACTGTCTCAACGCAGGGATAGATAAATACTTACAATCTCAACGCAGGGATAGATAAATACTTACAATTTCAACGCAGGGATAGATAAATACTTCAATCTCAACGCAGGGATAGATAAATACATACAATCTCAACGCAGGGATAAATAAATACTCACTGTCACAACGCAGGGCTTGATAAACACTTACAATCTCAACGCAGGGACAGATAAAAAACTTCCAATTTCAACGCAGAGATAAATAAATACTTACAATCTGAACGCAGGGATAGATAAATACTTACAATCTCAACGCAGGGATAGATAAATAATTACTGTCTCAACGCAAGAATAGATAAATACTTACAATTTCAACGCAGGGACAGATAAATACTTCCAATCTTAACACAGGGATAGATAAATACCTACAATCTGAACGCAGGGATAGATAAATACCTACAATCTCAACGCAGGGACAGATAAATACTTACAATCTCAAAGCCGAGATAGGTAAATATTTACAATCTTAACGCAGGGATAATGGGATGGAACGTTTAAAAGCGACGTATTTATTTCACAGAAGGCACATAGAGTTGATGGCTTGTGTGTATGCAGCGACAGGGACACAAACACGGTGTAAACCTTCGGTGTCCCATATAATATTATTCCATCAAATATTGAATACAATCATGCTAGTTAACTGAACTGTTTCTAGCAGTCCCTCTGTAGGCAAATGGAAAACCGTTGGGAATGAATGAATCCGTTCCCAAAGGGGCTGCATTTGACCATTTAGAAGTGTATCCTTGATGGTACAGAGCCCAACGTAGACTTACTGGGGGAGAGAACATTACAGATTTCCAATACGGAGTCCATCTAAGAAAGTTACGAGGCTTCTTCTTCCTCGGAGCCTTAGATTGAAACACGTAACGAGGAATGACAGAAAACGGGGCAATAATGGAATATATTCTAAGAAGTAAATTACATCAGTCACCATACAGATGATATCAGATAAGATCCTTCAAGAAATGTTTGAAGAAGGCCATACAAGACTCATGCGATATGTCATCAGGTGATATATTGCTCACATAAAAAATTATACAAGTCATTGAAAGATGTTGCATTGAATACATCTAAAGGGAAGGCACGATCGAGATGAAAATATATGGAAATTTATTAAAACAGAATTTAATGTGTATTATAGATTTAAGCCATAGTTTGTAAAAATATCAGGATACAACGAGGCATCTCGTGGGAGTAGGATTTTTATATATTCATCCATTCTGTTATCACAGACAGAATATTAAATAAAAAAATGGGATGGAGGCGGTGTCGGACAAGCGTCGTGAATGAGGGAACCATGCTTTGCCGGATGCGGTGAGTATGCAACCTCTCTCGGGGGTGGGCAACCTCTCTCGGGGGTGGCAATCGGATTACGGTACACAACAACTTCTTCAACTGCCCTCAAAGAGAACTCCGTCTAAAGATATTCAACAAAATTGTTGACGACTTCTCTAACACCCTTAATTGAAACAGTGAATTTCGTCTAAAGATATCCAACAAAACTGTTGACGACTTCTCGAACACCCTTAATTGAACCCTTAGCAAGCTTCATAACTAGAATATTGATGTATGTTACAGCGACCATAGTGTAACTATTATTCATAGTATCACTCGTTGTCAATACACCGAGGTTAGTATCAATGAACTCAATGCAATATGACGTATGCTTAAATTCGACGATAATTTTTTGCCGTTTGAAGAACACTTCCTCTACGAGCTGTCATGCAGCGATAAAGGAAGCCTTTGACGTAACATATTTATTACATTGGAACAGCGCAATGATATATGTAAGCAAATCTCTTCCCTATCTGACATCCAACATCGTACTAGGGAACGTTTGGTTTCCCAACATCGTATTTGGGTACGTTCAATTTCCCTACATCGCACTAGGTTACGTTTAATATCCCGCCATCGTACTAGGGTACGTTTAATTTCCCAACATCGTATTAGGGTACGTTTGATATCCCACCATCGTACTAGGGTACGTTTGTTTTCTCAACACCGTACTAGGGTAGGTTTGATTTCCCAGTAGCGTACTAGGTAGAAAGACACATTATTAATATGCATCATCGTCAGCGTATTTTGTCAGATCCCTCATTGAAACATAACAAGGTACTGGGAAATAATTATAGATTTCGTATTTGCCCAACTTGGAATAATGGGTAATAGGAAGGCAAGACATTCCACGAGAATGTCGTCACTGAGACTAAGCCCACTACGAGAGCCTTTAATGCTTCACTGGAGACTGTATTCACAACAGTGGGGACACGCACTCTGTACTGCAAGAGCCTTTAATGCTTCACAAGAACTGTATTCACAACAGTGGGGACACGCACTCTTTATTGCGAGAAAGCTCAAGTCGGGTCCACGTGTGTTGTAACGTGAGAGAGCAAATCTTCGAGGAGCCACATCCTTCAAGTGAACTTGTTTGATCGTGTGAAGGTTTAAGGGCAACGAGCCACGACTGAGAGGAGCGAAATGCTGGAAGATCAAAAGCAACGTCGCCTATCACGATGCCAGACTCATGCAGTACCCAGCGTCTAAGGTGCAAGACAAAACAACCAAAGCGAGCAGAGTAGATACATGTCACTGCAAGCTGAAATTGCAGTTTGAAATCCATCTTGAAAACAAAGATATTTGGACCTTTTATGCAGCCTTTAGTTTCATTGATTACATTGCATACCGAGTCAATTATTCGATCATATAAATTTCATCATAATTTGTTATTCAATAAATAAATTCAGAAAATGTTCACGTTTGATTCCCAGAGGAAATTCACATTTCTATTTCGTCACCAATTTAAAGAGTGAGTAAAAAAATATTCAATAAATTTCGTTATAATTTAGAGAATGAGAAAAAAAAGTGACGGCGAGGCTAAATATTTTCGGTCACTCAGCCGATAAGAATGAACGACATCGACGTGGCGCGAGCAACTCTGGGTCACTCAATATTGCATCCTCTTGAAGCCAGAAACCTGCTTATCTCCCCAATCCGTCGTCCTTTGAATGGGGAATAGTTAGAGAGATAGAAATGGAAATGTTTTAGTAGTCAGAAGAATTATCTGGTATACACACTGCTGCACTCTGTATGGGCCAGTATCCTGAGCAGTCAGGCCACACACGCCAATTATTGATGCGGTATAATTGTATTTGTACATTAATTCTACATTCCGCTGCGACATAAATTCATGTTCCTGATTAACACATTCATTAGCACTATAGCACAACAGAACTGCATCACAGTCTCTAGGGAAACATTATGGGGATAGAGCGTATTCGCAAGGGGCCATGTGGACCGATTCTTTTGGCGTGAATTTTTCAAGCCCTTGTGCCGAACGAGGACATATACCGCTCAGACGCTTAGATACGTTTGAGAGGTGCCGGTGACGCTATTTCGCCAAGGGGAGCGGTGAAAATGTGAGCAATTAGTTGAAGACACGCTTTAGCAGCTCAGGTAAATGAACAGTGCCAAAATAGGCAGTGCTGTGAACTGACGATGAGATTGCTATCGAGAGGCGGAAGTTTATATATTAATAAGTGCCAAGTGGTAGGAGCTACGCACAGTGATAAATGCAAACCAACGGATAAAAAAAAAAACGACTACAAAGGGGCATTCAGCGTACAAAACATTAATAATTCTTCACTTCAGTAGATAAAGTATGCACCAGGGTTGGGATTAATATGCATTCATGGGAAAAGGGTGAAAGTTGTTGAAGAATAAGGACAAAATATGATATACTGACATACTTGTAAATGAACGACTATCCAATCTAAAATTGGACATTGTTTCCATCAAAACAGCCTGGAGTGCCATCAAAACAGGCCTGGAGTGCCATCAACACAGGCCTGGAGTGTCATCAAATCAGGCCTGGAGTGCTATCAAAACAGGCCTGGAGTGCCATCAAAACAGGCTTGGAGTGCCATCAAAACAGGCCTGGAGTGCCATCAAAACAGGCCTGAAGTGTCATCAAATCAGGCCTGGAGTGCCATCAAAACAGGCCTGGAGTGCCATCAAAACAAGCCTAAAGTGTCAACAAAACAGGCCTGGAGTGTCATCAAATCAACTGAACGGAACTATGATCAACCAACAACGACAGTTCTGTATAAACTCCGTTAACTGTGTCTTTAAATCTTTACCTTCGTTACCCTCGCTAGGCTATCCTATTCTGCCGCTCAATGATAACATTTATCGTCCCGCGAGATAGCCGTGAAAGTAAGCGGATTCCCATTCATCCAAGTACGTGTATAACTCTGTCACTTCCCTCTCTCTTCCTCTATTGACTATTGTCGCCTTTCATTTTTCATTCTTTACAAGTGAACGATCTCAATGAACCTCAGTCAATTAGCAATGTGAGTTTACAACCGAGTTTAATTGGAAGCGAAATGAGTAGTAGCAGTAGTAGTTGCTCTGTATTCCACTGGAGCCTCAACGCATGAAGCAAAATGAATTGGCGCCATTTCTTGCGAAACAAAAGGAATTACCAAGAACATAAAATTTAAAATACTCGTGAACGCAAATGAACTGTAAACATCGATAATTACAAATAAGGAAAGATAATTAGCCGTCTTCTTGAATGAAACAATCTATTTGTAGTTAAACAGCATATATACATATATATA
>SDVV010029797.1:0-11761 GCA_016164225.1 Gammarus roeselii | reverse complement strand
TATAAATTCATCGGCGTTCACCGGTTCCACCCCTATTCGGCCGACAGTGGAGTCGTGCACTTCCCCATCAGAGCAAATTGACTCTGATGAAGAGTAGAACTTACAAGTTACAAGTTAATAGTTTTTCTATAGTTCTGGGGATTTTCGTTTCAGTGCGAGTTTTTTTTTAACAATATACAAATAACATACATGAAAAAAATCCTGTACGATTCCTCGTTTAACTTATCAAGATTGTAAGGTCCTCACAAGTCTAAAGCAACCAATGTTTATAATATAAGGGGGCTGGCTGCTTGAGAAAGCAACCAGCCCGTTATATAACAAACTGACAGTTAAATGTGATGGATACTGAAGTTTCTGGGCAGCGCATCAGACCATCAATAAGTTTAATATTACCCACCATTCATAGGGTGAGGCAGCGTAACAACAAAATTATTCTACTAGTAATTACCAAATCAGATAAATTAACTCATTTATTCTTCTACGATCATAAATTATCAAATACATGATCACATTTATCACTAATGCGGACTTTTGATCCATTTCAATAAAAAATAGGGCTCATTGATTTTAAAATCCATATCAGTTAATTGTTTTAAGCACTGACTTTATTACCCCTGTTGTAACCGATGCAATTGTCAGCATTCCAAATGCAGAGCCAGGCTACGCATGCAGTATTATTCCAATGCACAGCCAGGCTACGCATGCAGTATTATTCCAATGCACAACCAGGCTACGCATGCAGTATTATTCCAATGCACAGCCAGTCTTCGTATGCAGAATTATTTCAAATGCAGAGCCAGGCTACGCATGCAGTATTATTCCAATGCACAGCCAGTCTTCGAATGCAGTATTATTCCAAATGCAGAGCCAGGCAACGCATGCAGTATTATTCCAAATGCAGATCCAGGATACGTGTGCAGTATTATTCCAAATGCAGAGCCAGGCTACGCATGCAGTATTATTCCAAATGCAGATCCAGGCTACTCATGCAGTATTTATTTCCTTAGCCGAAAAAAACGTTCCCCAAAGACGCCCTAATTCTGAGCTTGTCGCCCGTCATCACGTAGTATTCGATATGTTTACAATACATGCCAATGATCTTATTTGTCTATAAGAAATAATCTTCCGGTTCTTCAATGTTTAATCTCTTACTCCTATACATACAAGATATTTTTTCATTTCCCCATCCATTTGTGTAGTTTCTTCCTTGCTCATTCGGAGAGAATTCTTACGCCTCAAGCAAAACAAACGTACACATGTACTTGATTCCTCAACAGTTTGAAGTCTTAGTCATTAACAACTCTTTTATGTGCATATTAGATATTGCCTCCTAACCAAATAAAGCCAGGTCTCGTATACCGGCAGGCAACGACTGGATAGGAATTATAATACACTGTTGATGGAAACAGGACGAAGAAGTCTTACAAGACAGCCCGATGAAAACCTATTTTCAAAGATTATATACATGCTGTGGCTGAGCAATGCTTTGGGAGAAGAAAACTTGCCATTCACTCAATCCTGCGCATGCGCTGTACGACGGATGAGCATCGGAGTACTATGAAAGAAGTTAGGGTACATACAAAATGCGTAAATTCCGCCTTCAGAGTTGTGATATTTAGGTTAGTGTGTTTAATTCATCAATGAAATTACTGTTTTTCACACTTGATCTAGTGAACAATTTATACCTGTACTGAAGAATGGGAATTTGCATAGCCACTGTTATTTTTTCTATGAAATCTGCTTAGAAGTAACTACATTTCAGCAGCGAAAGTACTTCTTTTGGATAATCGCTTATGACAAGGAGCTCTGCGTTGGAAGACTGGAGCCTCATAATAGGCATTATTGGAATCACTACCACCTCAGTTATTTTCTCTTCTACCACCTCTGTTCCCAACCGTATGGTTTATTCTTTTCTCTTCTACCACCTTTGTTCTCAACCGTCTGGTTTATTGCATTAAAGAAAAAGTTGCTGCAGAGATTGCAACTTGGTCTCGTTATTATTGAAATTTCCTGTATTCCAAACAAACCCAAGCAAAAATAATGGAAATGTTGAATAGAAGAGAAGGCAAAAGAATAAAACTATTTTTCGTCACTGTTTTTTTGAAGAGATGGTATTAATGCGTGTAAAATTATATCTATAATCATAACCCATTTTCATCCGAGAATTAGTCATTCACGGGCAGTATACTGCCCAAATAGTAGTGATTATCACAAGATTTTTATTCCAGGTAAACTCCTCCGACCAGCATTACCTGTGTTTCAGACTGAATTACTTCATTATTGGTAGGCTTTACTATGAATTTGTGTATTGTCTGTTAGTTGTATTATTCAACATAACCAAAATGATGAATTGATACACGAAATTAATTATACATAGTATAAACAGCTTATTACAGAAGTGTACTGAACCAATGAGTATTCAGTGTCTGCTACAATAATTTATTAGATGTTTTTTCATTGCAATAGGTCTACGAACGCGTCCTGTAATAGGTCTACGAGCCCATCCTGTAATAGGTCTACGAGCGCGTCCTGTAATAGGTCTACGAGCGCGTCCTGTAATAGGTCTACGAGCGCGTCCTTTAATAGGTCTATGAGCGCGTCCTGTAATAGGTCTACGAGCGCGTCCTGTAATAGCTCTACGAGCGCGTCCTCTAATAGGTCTACGAGCGCGTCATGTAATAGGTCTACGAGCGCGTCTTGTAATAGGTCTACGAGCTCGTCCTGTAATAGGTTTACGAGCGCGTCCTGTAATAGGTCTACGAGCGCGTCCTGTAATAGGTCTACGAGCGCGTCCTGTAATAGGTCTACGACGGGTTCTCTTTAATAAGTCTTCACATTTATTGATACGAGCGATGGACACATTCGATAAAATGCAAACTTTCAAGGTTGATGGGGAATCGTTGCAGGGATATAGAGCGCAACTGAACTCAAGCATATAGTCGAAGGAATTCATTGTTCGGAAATATTTATATATACAATTGTATAAATAACTCTTCCTCCCGTGTCCTTCTCCAATAAAGACGCTTCGGAGATCTACATCAAAGGGGGGTTGCGTGTTCATTCATTACCAGTACAAATTAAATCTGCAACGTACTTATTCCTATGCAAATAACGCGGAGGAGCATTTTCATGCAATACTGCGCAAAAATTATCAAGCAATAGGTCAGTAAACATATACACATCAATGCCATTTGTACGAGAGGAACGGGCACTCATGAACAGTTGAAGCGAGGCATTCTAACGCAGGCTAATTAAATTCCAGTTTCATTTCGTCCGCCGACGCTATTGGCCGGTGCCTAAATTTGGTGCCTCTTACTGACCAGCCTTGCGAAATAGTTAATAAAGATTTGGCCATTACAGAGGATCTGCTCTGCGATGAAAAAATAATAAATTCCTAACCTGACCTTCTGCGCATTATGTTTACTTAATTCATTAGGGAGTTTTCACATAACTCGATGCTTCAACAACAATTCATTACTGACCAGATATTTTAATGGCATGAGTGATCGATGGGACATCGACAGGGCAGCTTCGTGGTCACTCGGGATTGTTCGTGATTTGATATGCGTGTTCTCTCAAATTATACGCTGACCGTTATTGTCTCATTCAGTTTGATTGTTGCAGTAGAGGGATGGGGACACAGAATCCCTCGTTACATCAAGTGATTTATCAATGAGGTCGCTGTCGGAAAATTTCTTATAACAGGCAACGTCTCTGAAAATGTAACTGACTCTTCATGGCTATAACAACTATCTTTGTATTACAAGGTCAATTGAATTCCAAATGAAATGGATCACCGCCAGATAAACCTCAAATATCATCGTTGAGAATAGTGCGTGGAGACATGGTTGTCACACAGTGACCGAGTATATTCATGCCTTGATCTCCGCCACTACGCTGTCCAACATTGCGTGGAGATGTGGTTGCCACACAGTGACCGAGTATATTCATGCCTAGATCTCCGCCACTACGCTGTCCAACATTGCGTGGAGAGATGGTTGCCACACAGTGACCGAGTATATTCATGCCTCGATCTCCGCCACTACGCTGTCCAACATTGCGTGTAGAGATGGTTGCCACACAGTGACCGAGTATATTCATGCCTCGATCTCCGCCACTACGCTGTCCAACATCGCGTGGAGACATGGTTGCAACACAGTGACCGAGTATATTCATGCCTCGATCTCCGCCACTACGCTGTCCAACATAGCGGGGACACATGGTTGCCGCACAGTGACCGAGTATATTCATGCTTCGATTTTCCCCACTTCTTTTTTCCAACATTCTTCGTTGCTATTCCTACATCAACTTATTATTCTTGTAATCTTGAATGACAGATGAGGTCTTTGAAAAGCCGGATTATAAAATACTGTAACGTCTTTGTCGTGTTTGTACATGATTAGAACCAACATTTTATTTCAAAAGGCTACGCACATATTTATGATGTGGGTGGGATGTGCTTGTCGTTTGGAAGCGCCTTGTGAACCTCGACCATTTCTAGCTTATAGGTCAACTAGTTATTTATATTATTAGTCAAAAATTGGAGAGGAAAACTGTTTTTAAATAAATGAAACACAAAAATAACACAGGAAACAACTGTTTCATAAAGAGCGATTGTTACGTATGGATATCGTCCCTAGATTGTTTCTTAAAATTATTTTCAAAGATACGATTTTCTAATCAAGTTCGACGATTTTATGCAGTAATATATTGATTAGATGCAGGTGAAACAGTTTTTCTTCTTCATCGTGCTGTGTGTTCTCATGAAAATTGCATGTAACTTTGACATATGAATGTTATTTAGATGATATGATTAAAATTTACGAAGCATGGAAACTTATCCTTGGATACTAGAGAACAAATCTACAGATTTACTGATCATCTAATCGGTACTTTTTGTATCTCTAATACCAACTTCACGTACCTCCTAAAGACTCATTAGCAAGGGCCCCGCCATACATATCCCAGTCCTCGTTTCATGTCAAGGTAGCGACATAACTAAACTACGTCCTTAATAGCGACCTGGGATCGGACGAATGCCTTTCCGCCCTGACATCACAGATGTAATAATATTGTTTGACCTCACGTTATGTTCCTAATGAAATAAAATCCGCTTAATAAACCCCACCGGTCACCGCTCGTCTTGTTTCCTGATACAAGGAGCTGAATCGTGATCCAGCATATCTCTGTTTGATTAGTAGTGTCGTACTGATGATTATACGAAGATGGAATGGAGCCCCTCCCAATCATTGGCAAAGATGTGCAAAAACACAGTTAAATGGACGTTACCTATATACTGATTTTGTTAGGAATTAAGGATGGGTTATACCCTCATCCGCAGTTAGGAAATAAGGATGGGGTAAACCCTCGTCTGCAGTTAGGAAATAAGGGTTCGGTAAACCCTCATCAGCAAGTAGGAAATAAGGATCGGGTAGACCCTCATCAGCAGTGAGGAAATAAGGATGGGGTAAACCCTCATCCGCAGTTAGGAAATAAGGATGGGGTAGACCCTCATCTGCAGTTAGGAAAAAAGGATGGGGTATACCCTCATCCGCAGTTAGGTAATATGGATGGGGTGAGCCCTCATCCGCAGTTAGGAAACAAAGATGGGGTAGCCCCTCATCCACCGTTAGGGAATAAGGATGAGTAGACCCTCATCCGCAGTTAGGAAATAAGAATGTGGTAAACCTTCATCCGCAGTTCGCCGCTGGTAATGGTGCAGATGAACTGGAATATTTGGACTGTCTCTGCCGCTCTGTCATAATTCATTGTTGTGAATCAACGAAACATTCTGACATTGTACTTCAATGAACGGAAAGTGTTTCAAGTGAAAGACGATCGATATCGTTGTAGTTCATTGTTGTGGTGATCCAAATTCATATCTAAATAAATATCATTGAAAGATCTAAGATAGGTAATCTTGTCAGTTTATTGACAATTTATAGTACGGGAAAAGATTGAATTCGAAGATAAAATGCCTTTGGGCAGAGATTCGCATTACGAAGTCTTTCATTTAATGTTTCGGATGCAAGGAACACATATAACACTAAGCTTGTGATTGCTGAAAGCATTGATCATTTAATGATTTTATATAGAAAAATAGCTATATAATTATTGATTCAGCTATCGAATAATTATGTACTAACATATCATCGTAGTATTCCAAAAATATTCAAATAAAATTTTGGGCTTAGATATATTTCACTGAATCCTGATCAAACTGGCTAAGGAGTAATTTCCGACCAATAAGTTTTAGGTCCAAAAACTATGGTATTTTTTCAATTTCTATACAGTTTTGAGCAACATATTTATATTGATCAACACATTTTTATGAATAATCACAATGAAGAGCAATTTTTCTCTGTTGGCTTGGCTGACTTCCTACCTAAACGCAGACCAAGTCCCACGGAATAATTTCAATTTATTTCAATATTGTAAATAACAGAAAAGCACAATTTTTTCAATAATTTTCTTCGATATAGGAAACAGTACGAGTACATTTGTATGCTTCACAGTATTTCTCTTCAAATCATCTAGTATTTTTAAATAACTAAGCCGAATTCACACGATAACTTCGACTAGTTAATTACGTTCAAAACTCATAACAATGTGTTATGTTTTTTGTCCTCCTTGATGAAGAATTTCTTCTGAAGAGCCGCTCATATAAAACGATTCTTACTGCGTCATGCTCACATGGAAATGTTAACATATACAGTCAAAAATGTTTTGTCGATAAGCAGCCGTATCTGTGTTCGTAATTACTACGAAATGGCTCAATATGACATAAACAATACGACTATTGTTGCCTTGATTGTTTGGACTACCAATCATCCAGACCAGCCTCTTATCTAAATTTGTCGCATGTTTAGCAGATAAGACGCAGTTTCTGCTATGAATATTTTAGATATAATGATTTCTAATTAGCTGTGACTGGTTTGGAGAAAAAAACATATATGTAAGGCTATTAGGTCCTATTCCATGGTTTGCAAATAATAATATGTCGTTAAATGATTTTTTGAATGAAATGTAACATCAGTGATATGACGGAATTGGTAAACAAGGACAAGTATACGTGTTAAAATGGATCAGAACTGACAACATTGGAGGTAGTAACCTACACACCTACACACTGCCGCTGTCACTGTCTGGTGCTGACCACAAACTGGAAGGTTTTAATATTACCGTCATAGCAAATTAAACGCTTTGTGGAGGGGTCCATTTCTTTCTGAATTTAAAGTTCAGGCTCTGAGTTAGCGAAGCAAGAACAAGTACTGAATCACTAGTGTCCTTAAATTAATAGATCAGCTTTCCTTTCATGTGAGAAATTGTATTGCACTCGTGCGGTGACTGATATCACCGATAATATCACCGCCAGAACGATATTTTTTGTGGAGGATTGTCGGCCTAGAGAGAATGATGTAATCGTTGAGAAGAGTATCCCATTCATGAGCCCATTATTATAGATACGGTCTACATATGTTCAAAACATATCATGAATTTAATTCGGAAATTTTATTTCTGTGGCATACGGTTAAGTTAAACGGTTTTATATCAATTTACAATGCATATCGCTTAGCGTGAGCCATCCAAGAATCGCAAAGAGTAAACTAACGTACCGTTTGATAGGTAAGTGACTTTCCGACATGAATGATGGTACATAAACAAGATGATTGTATCGGTTTCGCAAAGAAAAATATCTTTGGAAAACTAAGGATGCAATAATTATGTTGATTGATATCCATTTGTTTTTATTCAACTAATCAAGTTCATCATTATCCAATAATTTTAGCGGGATAGAAAGCGTCCACAAATGAATTGAAGCAACAACTGGAAATTGCTGTGAGTCTCTATTTTGTACGATTGAGACAAATCCAAACTTTCTATTTGACATTGTCCAGAAGATTGAGATGGAATATCAACTAGGATAACTAAGTTTAATATAAAGAGGGCAACGACAAATAGTTTTTTTTTTATGGCAAATCAATGCTGTAGCATCAAAATAATACATACCAAAGTTGACTGACAATGAGGATCTTCGTTTATAGAAGAGTTGTTTTTTAATTTAACTCATATTGATCAGAATATTGTATTTTGATCTTAAATGAGATGTCATTAGTGTGGCCATAATAAGCATCTTCTAGATAGCGAATGCTTCCGTGAACATCACGTGTTGTGAAAATCAAATTGTGGAACACTAAATCAATGCAAATAACCCCGTTTCTGTATTTTTTGTTATCTATTATGTCTTCAATCACAGCAATGTAATAACAGTTTCACAAAACGAATTGCACGCATATGCAAATAAAGATGGTGTGATACATCGGGACAAAAAATGTCCTGATATTTAATTATGGTTATGAGTAAAACTTAATATCTACCCACCACGTGCCATGTAGCTAATCGCGTTTGAGTAGTTATTCACAGAGATAAATAATGAAATGCAAATTATTCACATAGTTTCATAAAAAATAGGTGATATAAGTCAATTGAAAGATCGATTGATATATGATTTTCCAGTGTTGTTTCATTAGCTGTTGATTTGCGTCATCGACATTTAATTACACAATTTATATCAGTGAAATGGGGTCAACTTCATATAATGGAAGTCATATAATTCGTCAAAATAGTGTAATAGATTTTTTCGAGCTTATTATTAGTTATCTTCTGGAGAAATGCGCACAATTGACTAGCGATTTGTGGAAGATCACTTCTATATTTTGCGTGAATAAACACGTTCTAGAATTACTACTACTCAGCGCAAACTCTCCGAGCTGGTCTACTCTCAGGGAAACAGGTGATTGTTGATATGAAGTAGTTTGGCTTTTAAACAACATATAAAATTTGCTCATTCACGTGATGGATTAATTACTTGGAATTTAGCTGTTGACCTTGAACGCGACATCTTGGCAAATTGATTAAATTCTTTTTGGTCTGACACAAGACATCCGGGACAAGAAACTGATGTTTCTTGTAATATTTTCCATTAAACAATTGTTTTTTATACAGAGCTCATTCTGAAAAAGCAATAAAAGATTGTTTATCGCTAACAATAGCCTAGCATAACGCAGTAGTGAAAAATTCAAGGCCTAGTGCACCATTAAAGAAAAGATAAACTAAGTCACTCGCTCATTTGCACCGCATCCAAGAAAACAAACCAAGCGGACTTGATTCCATGACGATTGAGTGGGAGGTCATCGCGCATCGTTTTTCACCAATAAAGAAAATACCTCGCATATTGCAGCAGTACACACATGGAAGTCCAATACGTCATCCTATCAGACGGTAAAAACATCTAGAAGAATACATGAAGCAAAACAATTGATGATCTCCTCGTCGGTGCATCAGACATATTTTTCAGCACCGTTGCAGTTCCTCCATTGAAGCTTAGCAAACAAGAAGACATTAATACATTTAATAAACAAGTTCATCGGCCAACTCACGTCAAAACGAACATAGCAAGGAGATAATATTAGTTGTCCATAGTTATTAATAACAATGAAAGAATTTCATTGGATTTGCAACAAATCCCAACTCAAGAGAAATGAAAGTCGGTTACAATATATCAATTTTGAGTTGGAATATGTTATCAACCGTATTTGTCTTTAACTGTGAATACTACATGGTTATCAATATAAACATAGACGTAGCAATAGTTTCCCAGTTATTCGCAAATATTCTGCTCCCTGCGTAGATTTTTAAGAAGAAAATACATTTATCGGAGAGTTTAGAAGAAGACAAGATGTGAGCGAAGTGTTTTAGTGTCTCGCAGTGAAAGAGGGGCTCAAGACATGACTGCATTACGGGCTCTTTGTTTGTTGTTGTTGCTATAGATAAAACATAGTGCTGCGGGAGATGAGCGGGAGTGTATTCGGTTGGAGCTTGTATCTGCAAGGAGCAAACTGATGGTTCGATGGCATTTGAGTCAATTGATGTGTCACTTTTAATAGGCTTCTGAAGAGAGGTTGTGTAGGTCAGTGTTTGGTACTGATTTAGCGGAGCGAGTTGCTACCTAACGCGAGTAAGTATTTGTCTAGATATGTCCACGATGTGAAGAAAGGAGTGGAGACAGTTTGTCTGCTGACCGTGGAGTTGTGGGCTGAAGCATGCCGAGAAGGGAGTGGAGGAACAGTTTGTCTGATGACCTAAGAGTTGTTGACTGAAGCGTGCCGATAAGGGAGTGGAGGAACAGTTTGTCTGCTGACCTAAGAGTTGTTGGCTGAAGTGTGCCGAGAAGGGAGTGGAGACACAGTTTGTCTGCTGACCTGAGAGTTGTTGGCTGAAGCGTGCCGAGAAGGGAGTGGAGACACAGTTTGTCTGCTGACCTGAGATTGGTTGGCTGAAGCGTGCCGAGTCTTAAGTTCTGAGTGAAAGGGTGGACACGGAGGTGAGCTATATAGTATGTTAATGTAGCACATGTTGGGACACTGGAGTGTGTGATGACGTGTAGAACTTGAGTTTGCGAGTGAACAAAACTTTGAAAGTTGAGATAATTTGTTGGTCTGTGTAGTATGGGGCAGGGACGTACGTGGGGAGACAGCGGCGGAAAGTTGACTCTGTCAGTGATGAATTGTTTGACAAACATGACCGGAATGACGCGGTGGGATAACATTCGGTACGATAAAGTGTAAATCATAACATGGGTGATGAGGTAACTTTCTAGTAGAGTAGATGATCGAGTTATGAGGTGGTTCTGACACATGAAGAAGACGGATAAAGGAAGATTGGTTACACAGGAGATACATTCAGAAGTGAGTTGCGGCGGCTTAGATGAATACGTAGCCATGGGTGGACTGATGGACATATGAGTGTGTTGAACAACAGCCGAATAAATGTGAAAGGACGCTGCAGCTTACAAGTTTCATCAATGATGGGCGATTGATTGTAGACCATGCAGTTTTGTTTTTGGACTCTCTTGCTGATTCCCGTCTCAGCTTGCTCCGGACCCGGGGGAAGTGGACGGGTTTTGCGTCAAACCATTTTGCGTTCCAGAGCAAAGATTTGTATTTGTGCGAGGGTATGGGGATGACATTCTATCGTTGCCATCGGTCACCCTCTGGTGTGGATAAGGCGACTAATAGATTCTTATGTCCATTGAATATTGGGCTGCCGTCTGTAGGAAAAAAATCGATTTTCTTAAAGATCAAACTATTTCGGAAGGATCACAGAAGTTGGGTGACGCAGATATAGACTCGAGGCTGAATTCCACCGGTAGAGATGTGGCTAATGGCAAGGCAGACCACACACTCCTCTCATACACTTACACGCATTCAAACTTAGCCGTATTACGCTATCGGGTTCGGCCAGGAAGCCCCGTAACTCACACTCTGACTCAGGAGGGCGGACCGAGGTCAGGTTCAGCAGCCGGGCCTGGCAGGGAGAGTGGTGCGTGGAGAAACGCTGTGAATGGCGGAATTGTGACGCTGCGTTGATCTGTTCTGTCACCCATTACGTCCCGTTGAGACATGTGATAGTTGTGGAGAGGAGGGAATAGTCCACTCCCCCTCCCACCCACAACCATCCCATGTCTCAACGGGACGTCAAGGGCAAGAGAGAATATATGTGCAGCGTCAAATTTCATCCGTGCACAACTATTCTCCACTCCCTACGCCTGCTCCACGCAACCATTCGCTCTCCTCCCTACGCCTGCTCCACGCAACCATTCGCTCTCCTCCCTACGCCTGCTCCACGCAACCATTCGCTCTCCTCCCTACGCCTGCTCCACGCAACCATTCGCTCTCCTCCCTACGCCTGCTCCACGCAA
>SDVV010029796.1:0-11761 GCA_016164225.1 Gammarus roeselii | reverse complement strand
TATATATGTATGCAAATATACATGAAGATCTCAATACATTTGTACAAGTTCATACGCATGAAGGAGTGATTGGATGAACTCTATTTTTCAATAAATGAACTTTATGTGACTGATGATCAGGTGAAATGGATCGCCGTCCCAATAATTTTTCCCGTGTTACTCCTAGGAGTATGTTTGTAGGTTATTCCATATTCTCTACAATTAAAAGTCAGAAAACACCCATCAAAAGGCAATACCGCGGCTCATAACGTGTGGAGTAATGGCAGTGGGCTGTGTTTATGGTTGATTCAGGGATTACGTCTCGTGCTGCCGCCATCAAAAGACACTTGCGAGGCATTATCGGTCTGGTGAACGGGATGCCCCGCCCATAAACTGCACACTTGTCTCGGAGGCAAGGCCGTTAGGTGCTTGGACGATGTCGTTATAAGCCTCGCAATCTACAATTTACTTGAGATTTATTGCAGCTGCGGTTTTTAATTAGATGCTTCTCCTTGTATTATCCACCTGCTCTCTAGCGTGCTAGTGGAGAGTTGTTAGAAACCTCTTCATCCACCAACCGTGGAAGCTTCATAAAAGCAACCAAGTACCGTTAGAGGCTTCTCGATCATCAAAAAAATGTGGTCATTACTGAAGCAAGTCTATTAACAAAATCATTCATGCACAATACGATAGCTCAGTGTGGATTATAAAAACATTAGAACATCACAGTAACGTAGTATTAAATATTGTTCGTCTGAACAACTTCCAAATTATATTTCAATTATTCGTGCAATGACAAACCCTCTTCAATTGTCTCGATGTATCATCACTGACACGTAATTGTGCCTAACTTGGCAATCAAACCCACGAAATGCACACGTGTTTTGAATTCGACGCGCTATGCTCTACTTGGTTCATTTTGTTACCTCAAGAACAAGAGCCAGGTCTTTCTGTCTCATATGGTTGATAACACGGAACCTGTCAGTGAAGAAGGCCAACAATAACACTCAGGCCTCTGACTTATAAACGTCGGGAGGGATGAGACAACACCCAGCGGGGCGAATCCTTGAAACGACCGCGCCAGGTGGAAATAGATAGGGTCCGTGATGTTCAGAGCTCGTGACGTCGTTGAGGGGAGGAACATATAGCATTTATGGAAGATATATGTATTATCTCATGATATTGACTTCGTGTATGTAATATAACAGAACATTTTTATTGTTGAACTATATGTCATCACAGTTTGTAAGACGAAAAGTTTCAGTCATTCCCTGCGTAAAATCTTGATAACTATTTTCCCAAAATGAAGAAATAATCTATATTTTCTTATTCGACTCCTGAATATTACTTCGAAAGCATCATTCCGATAGTAAGGACATTTTTCGCCCGTTTGATCTTTCAGCCTGATTTCAAGATTGTTTTGTGCCTAATTGCTAACAGAGTAAGGTTATAAAAAAGTAGCAACTAAAGAGGCAATCATTAATTTGTAGGGCGTTGCATGAAAGTGGTTCGTGAGTGTAGTTATAAAGAAGGTTAAAGACAGCACGGAATGCGTGATCGGCGGAGAAGAGGGCGACTAACGCGTGGTAGATCAGATCAGATCGGATCAGATCGTTGCAGTGGGAGTTTTCAGTGAGAAGTACTTTGTTATATAACAGATCTGTTCGAGGCCTTTGTGGATCTGAGAAAGTCCTCTGATAAAATGCGGCTTTGTAAAAATGTAGGAGGTAGTTTGTTGACAGCAGATCAGAGTTTCAAGGCAGGCAGTAGACAATTGTTCAGAGTAGGGACCTAAGTGAGTGCTTGGTTCCCACTGAAAGTAGGTCAGATATGGTCTCGTTATTTCTATCGGTTGTTCAATCTTTACATACCGTAGGTGAGGGGTGAGTGAGGTTAATGCTAGTGTATTGGGTCGATGTTAGGAGTCTCTGGGGCAAATTGCCAGGTTTAAAATTGAGTGCGGCACTGGTGACTGATTCGGAGAAAAAATATCTTGCCCTTGTCGGGGTTTCGTAGGGTGTGCGAGTGTAGGACGCCGTCAGTTAATGCAGTTAAAAGCGAGGTAAAGCGATTTTCGAGGATCGACGATACCATATATTAAAGGAAGGTATGTGTTATACAATCTTGGTCTCTGATGTGCAGAAGACTGGATGAGGGATGATAATGATACGAGCACCGAAGAGTGTAACCTTCTGAACGACCTTTGGTAGAGAAACAAAAAGATGCCTGTATGAAGGGGTAGCTGGTCCAACTGTGCTTGTGCTCTACTTGGATGAGACGTGGTGGCTGAAAGCGGAACGTGAAAATTATTTAATAAATCCGATATGATTTCTCTGAGAAGGATGATTGGAGTGACATTGGGAGATATGAGTCCTAATGAGAATGGTCGAATTAGAACGGGGAGGGTAGGGCAGTTGTTGGACTAAGATGATTCGCATGTTCTCATGGGATTCGGATACAGCATGAGGATAGATGATGGGAGATTGGTGTGAACGGTGATGAAAGCGGTGCTGAGTGAGCATAGGCATCGAATAAGTTCGAATTTTGGGTGAATAGATTTCGTGATTCAGGCATTTTTGGAATAGGGATATCAGTGGGAGGTAACTAGAGGGCTTGCAATGGATCGGCTTGAGAAGAAAATGATTGCGAGTAAATAAGTTTACCGCGGCCCTGGTGAGCTTTCCTGCCCATGCATGGCTGTAGCGTTGAGAAACGTAATGCTGCAGCCTGGGTAAGCTAGTGAAAGCTGTGTGGCCCTGCTAATAGCACTGATCTGTACCGTAAATTCTGTACCGACCTGTGCGACACGGGCTCCTGACCGGAACTTTTTGTGCCAATGCAGGTTATTTTTTTAGGTTTATGATTACATGAGTGGAGTATGCGTGCCTTCTTGCTTTGCATCTGAATTCCTTGAACACATATAAATATCATGAAATATGTCATTTCCATGAAGAACAACAATAAACGCATCACTTCTAACATAATTTTGGAGAACTTTTAAGATTTGTGTTCTAATCAGAGATGTACTATTGTCTAAATAGATACTAGTACTATTGTCTGTGCTCGGCATAGACAAATTCCAAACTCCATACAAAGAATTTTTCTCCTATCTTCAAATGACAGTAATCCCTGGGTTCCAGTATTAGGACACTTTGTTTGTTGATCCAGAATTAGGAATAATTTTTCCAATGTGGTATGTTGAAAATCACCCTTTTTGGAGTGAGATAAAAATTCTGACACGACTGAGACTTGGGAAGTTCCAACTCAGGATAAAATCAGTCCAGGACAACTTTATCAATCCAGGCTGCTCGCTGTAATTTATTTGCAGTGGCAATGTGAATACCAAGGTTGTTTTGTTTTCAATATGACCTTAGAGTCATCTAAAAATTTATTGATGCTCATTTCGTCCCTTGAAGATCACGTGTCGTGAAATGAAGACTGGGATCCATCATTGAGGAATGAGCCAAACAGATGTTCCGACAAGATGAAGTGCCAGAAATGTGTGCTATGCACACATTTCTGCTATGTAATTGAGTAGCACATGTCACACAATGATGGCATTGTATGCTATGCATCGTCATCACCTGTAATTGAGTAGCACATTTCACACAATGATGGCATTGTCTGCTATGCATCGTCATCACCTGTAATTGAGTACCACATGTCACACAATGATGGCATTGTATGCTATGCATCGTCATCACCTGTAATTGTGTACCACATGTCACACAATGATGGCATTGTATGCTATGCATCGTCATCACCTGTAATTGAGTAGCACATGTCACACAATGATGGCATTGTATGCTTAACATCGTCATCACCTGTAATTGAGTACCACATGTCACACAATGATGGCATTGTATGCTATGCATCGTCATCACCTGTAATTGTGTACCACATGTCACACAATGATGGCATTGTATGCTCAACATCGTCATCACCTGTAATTGAGTAGCACATGTCACACAATGATGGCATTGTATGCTATGCATCGTCATCACCTGTAATTGAGTAGCACATGTCTCACAATGATGGCATTGTATGCTTAACATCGTCATCACCTGTAATTGAGTCCCAAATGTCACACAATGATGGCATTGTATGCTATGCATCGTCATCACCTGTAATTGTGTAGCACATGTCACACAATGATGGCATTGTATGCTATGCGTCGTCATCACCTGTAATTGTGTACCACATGTCACACAATGATGGCATTGTATGCTATGCGTCGTCATCACCTGTAATTGTGTAGCACATGTCACACAATGACGGCATTGTATGCTATGCATCGTCATCACCTGTAATTGTGTAGCACATGTCACACAATGATGCCAATTTCAACCGTTTTGGTAGGTTATATTGCGAGATATCCCTCCGAATTCCTCAAAGATTCTCAAAATATCTGCAGGTTCACACGCGTTACTCCCACTTCTCTTTCGTACAAGTTCCCCGACATTCAATCACTTCCTGATCACGCCTGACGGCTAACTTGTCAATACTTCGAAAAAAGTTATGAAACTTTTCTGCAGCAAATGAAGACAAGCTCGCTCGATTTAAACAGGAATCCAGTTTTGAGATATAAGGAAGATTCGTGTAGAGAAGAGTTTCTAGACACGACGTCAGGGATCATTTATATTTAGAATGAGAAGCCGTATTGAGACACATAAATTCAATTCAAACTGAGTATCCAAAGTTGAACTAAGAAATAAATATTATGATTGTTGACAGGGTTCATTTATTTTCTTCTCACAACTCTAAATAAAAAAAACATACATATTTGTAACAAAGGATCACGGATGCAATACATTACAAAGTTTGGAAACAACAGTCCTTTATACAGAAAAATGTTTGTGAAAATCACGTGGCTCATTAATGTAAAATTTTATGAGTTGATCTAGGTATTTGCTAATGTGCAGAACAATCGGTCCAGTTTTCTTCATATATACAGTACACTTATGCGGGAACGTTTTTAAATTTCGTAATTTCCTCAGCTGGTAAGCTCAATCATCATAGATTTGGAGAATCGTAGTAATTTTTGACTACCAAATACATCGAAAAGATCGACACTCAAACAATGTGATTCAATAATTAAGAGAAGCTACAAAACCATCGTCCCTCAATCCACCTCTCCGCTCCAAGGCCGAGTGAGATCGCAGTCGACTCAGAACATCAAAAACTTTATTCGAACCCTGCCGGATGCAAAACTTGTCAGGTAAAAACCTCACCATGTTATGGGATTGTCGTCTCGGACAATTACTTGAGTTTTGGATATCAGTTATAATATCACAAGAACACACTCAATGAAATTCGCAGGTATATACTGTGCAAAAATTCACAAAGTGCATCTGGACTAGGATTACCAGACTAGATCCGTAAAAAAACATTATATTCTAACTGTGTAATTGAGTAATCACCAACTCTGTACGCTATAATTAAGAGATTTTCTGGGTTCAGTTCGATTATCAACTCACTGCGTCAAAACTTTTTTCTAAACCCTCTTCATCTCCTTCACCAGGAAGGCGTTGACAAAACACAAGATGCATATTGATCTGTCCCATTCTGAATTAATTGGCATTTTATCATGTGTCCTGATTTATGTCCGCTAACATATGTTTAATTTTACACGTATATTTTGTAGGACCGCTGCGCTAGTGAGCAAACTGCCCGAACCAACCTCTCCCAGGAAATGTCAACCTACAGATATATTTCCTTGGACATTATTTCGATGCCCAAAATCAAGTCTCGCGAGGCACCCCATGAATAGTTGACCTGAGGAGAGAAGTTGAGTGGCAGCGACGGCCACGACTGGGACAAGAAGATTATGATAGGATATCACTTTTCAGATTCTGAAAAAAATGTGAAAAAACACATTCACTGAATGTTTATTAACCTGTACTGAGTATGTTCAAGTCATCACTCTGAGACATCGTCTGCCATTTTTCTCTCTTCGCATTCCACTGGATAGTTTTCTCCGTTAGCTCTAAAGAAGATATTCGCAAGGAGGTTAAGGGTTGATGCTAAGGAGATTGCATGATGACGGGCTCCTTATTGAATTTTATTTTGGTAACTGCAAATGACAAACTATTCTTAGATTGCAGTGTTATTTATTTTATAATAAATCAACTAAGATAGAGACTTACAGACTGAGAAGTAATCTTACACATTTTAATAATCATAGTTATTTGAAGGGTGAGGAGCGTTAATGATCTACGTGTCCGTTTTACGAAAACAATAATAAACACTGAAGAACGGATCTATACGTCACAGTGTCACAGTTCTCTATTGCCGCCGCCAAAAACATTTCGAAAATGACTGATCTGTAAGGGTTACTAGTACTGGTACAACCGTAAACCTGTTCGCAGTCAGCGGTGACTATTCACTGGTTCAAAATTCATCAATGTCAGACAACCATGCTTTTTGGCTGTCGCCCATTGAGCGTCACTCATGCCACCGATAATATTTATATAGTTACAGTTATGTTTGAACCGTCTAACATAGATCACTACTTACAAAACTGTGTTCAAATCACGTAGATCACTAGCGCTTTCCCCTTTCCCCCTTCTGAGCCCTTTGACGACAAGATGCTTCAACCATCGCTTCAATTCACGTAGATTAGTGAGCGATTTAACTGATGTAAATATTTAACTGATGTTAATATTTGTACGATCGCGTAGAGCATGAAGTTTATGCCCTGTTTGTGCACTAACTGCACATGCTGCCAGTGACGCCATCAATCTGCCTACTGACGGTGGATATTAGCGAGCAAAGAGATCAATCAAATATGGGTCGGTGCGTGTAGATAAACAAAGTTATGGTAATTAATTGCTTGGACTGTTTTTGGGTCGCCCAATTCGCCAAACTGTAACCATTCACTATTATTACGATAGTGATGTGCGAAAGCTTTGTTTGATCTTCAGTTCTCTATGACTTGTTATATGTTATAATGACTGCATGAACAACACTCTCTTTCTCTTTGTATATTTCTTATATAAAACAAAAAAACAATATAGTTCGAATTCGATGCGGTATAGAGATTTTTTTTTAATAATTTCTATCCTGCTTTGAAATTCCTTGGTTATAAAACTACTTTAATCGAAAAGCGCGAAGATTATAGACTCTATGAGCCGGTTTTCAGTTCCGAGAAACAAGCGCATGTAGTCCGCCAGAGTGTACTGACAACATACATAACTATTCGGATGCCGGAATTAGCATGATTCCCATATACTTTGGTAACTACATTATTATTTGTGTTTTGATCGTGATTCCAATAATAATAAGTCTGTAATTTATTATTGTAAAATCTTTACAACGAAATACTTGCAAGTATTCAACACAATCGAAACCTTTGCTGATATGCATAGGAGTTGCAACAATGAATTTCCAACAATCGAATCCATCAGCATCATCTGCAATGAATTTCAATGACGCTTGTTCTGTATCCTCGAAAGCAGAAAGGCCATATTGATTTTGGATAAGGAGGATATCAGACACAAATTGAGTGTATAATCGAGTGTATGTCTCACACGACTGATATTAAGCGGTAATTCTTGACAGTTAGTTTTGTATATATTTTTACAAAGTCGACAGACTTTAGCGATTTTGAGATAATCTGAAAAAAAATGCTGAATTGATTTATTGATGGGTTGGGTCCCAAAAACTGAGATAGTCTCAGCGATTGTTGTAATTATGCGAGTTAGGTTGTTACCTCAGCCGAGCGCAGCTACGATTTTTCTAACCATTCACGGTTGATTTTACTTCGTTCTGATTTAAATGGTTGAAGATTGGCTCTGCGATGATTGTATTCTCGACACAAACTGTAAAGGGAATGATGGTGTTAGAGGACCGGGTACACTATTTAAATAGTGATGAATTAATTCGGGGAGGATCTCCTTATCAACAACTATTGAAATTTAATGTATTTGGTCACATTTTCAAAAAAGTTTACAAGTGATTTTTAAGATTTTTTTGCTACAGCCTTGTGAGGTCACAATCACATTTTCGATCTAACTTTCACGAGTAATAGTGATTACTTTATAGAACACATGCTTGTAAAGGTTATAGTCATGTTAATACGTGTGGGTATGCCTTTGAATCAATTAAACAGCAAGTCTTCATAGAACTTTACTACAAGAAGTCCTGGTTTTATCCACTCCTTTAACTAGCTTCTGGTGCAGCTCTTTTGTTTACAGGGAGAAATTGATCTTCATTTCTACCATTGCTCCATTTATTTGTCTCAATTTCAGAACACTCTCCAGAATATTCACATAATAATAATTTCGTTCTACAAGAGGCTCTAGAAACAATACAAATTGAATTTAATTACCTAAATGATGTAATGAGGGCTAGACATTCTGCATTCATGCAATATTATTATGCAGAAGCATCCCTCAAACTATTCAGTTGTTTCATATATTTTGTATAATACATAACCAACTATATCTACTTCGAAAATACTAATATGAAATGTTGTTTAAATATTTTTCGAAGACCAAACTGGATTCATTGAGCCTTGCCCACCTGAGCCTGGGCTCTCATGAGCTTGGTCTTTGTAGGCCTGGGCCTCAAAATGCTAGTCCTCGTGATCTTAACCCTCCCGACCCGGGCTATTGTGAGCCTGGCGCTTGAATGTCAGACCACTGCGCCTTAAAGAGTAGTTGGTTGATGGTGTGCAAATCAGTTTTTTGGAATGCGAGAAGCTTGTGAGAATTACCTTGCAGAGGGAAAGTATTGTTGTGGGCATTCATGGGTCTGGAAAAAGGCGTAGTCAAGTATGTTGCGTTAGTATAAAGTGGTCGGAAACTTGTTAAGAGTAGTTCAGAAGTGATATGTAGGCAGCCGTGCATGTGTCAGAAAATGGAACGAGATGAGTGATTGGTAGTTCTCAGTGAAGGTGGAACTGTGAAATGGTTGGATTATGTTTCCCTGGATGTTAAATATCTACATGTATGGAATGGGCACAAAAGTTACAGAGTTAATGGAAGAGAATTGATGGAAGAATGAAAGAAGTTCATGTAGAGTGAAATCAAGCGTGGGTGTAGGGTGCTGAGGCCAGGTGGCAAGAGCGAATACGAGAAGGTGGTTGAATCTGACTCAGAAGGGTACACCAGCACCTTACTCATGATTGACCCTAAGTGTGCTGGGGGATCCTGGACGAGCTCTTTAACGACAATGGCTAGTTTTGGTATGTGTATGAGTCCATTAGAAAGATGTGAGGAACGCCTTGCCGTCGACCACCCACCCCCTTCTGGTAGTATCACCCTTCCTGTTATTTTGTATTCAGATCATTTCATCACTGGAAAACGTATGCATTCCTTTACCAAACGTTGATCGAGCGTGGCATGGATACGAGCCCATCACACTATCTACAGTGCCATTAAAAAAACATTGTTCCTTACAATATGGAGAATATAATTGCTCTTAAACCTTTAACAATAGCAAGGTAAAAGGGTAGAGTTCCTTTAACTTGAACGGTCATCAATATTAGAGGTTTTATCTACTACAATTTGTAAATGAGGAACAGTAGTCTGTAATTTCCCTTTTTTTCCATTGCCTGTGGCTTATCATGCTATTCCGTTTCATGCAAATATTTCATTTTCCTTCAGTGACACTTGGTATAGGTAATTTTCATGCGTTAAAGAAATATTTCGTTCCTTTAAAGGTAGTGAATTACGATACATTTTTTTTTTGCAGATAATTAGAAGAGTTTCATTGCATGCTACAAATAATTTTATTGATATGTTCCATTTTGTATATTATATTGACCTTCGATAGGTTGCATACTAATTGCCGAAGAATTGCTCTTTTTCCAAGGCATTTTTGATGCTTTAGTAGGATTTATTTGTTTCGTGAATGGCCAAACATTTTCGCCAACGTTCGATCAGTTGCCGAAGTAAGCTCATTCAAACGAAACTGACATGTCTTCAGTTACGTCAGGTGTTTGATGAAGACTCGATGAATTAGCTTCCGTATTTTACAGGCAGTAAATAGTCGAAGTGAAAGTCAACCAGCGAGATCAATTTATTTTTAGTACACTCGCCGTACGTGAAATTCATAGACTGCATGTTTCATTAGTATAATTTTGAGTTGTTTCGTTGATTTTTAATTAGAAACGTTGATAATGGTGATGTATTTTTTAGTGTTGCAACAATAGGAGAAAATGTGAATATTACTCACCACATCTTCGACGAATAAATGGTGATCGTCTGTTACCGGAATTGAAATTCATAAAAATAGCCGAGTTCAATTTATTTGACCAATGATTTGACTCATTTGGAACCAAAGTTTGATGAAATGAACTGTATAATTTGTACCGTCTCTAGAATAGTCAGGACGAGTTCAAGTTTGGAAGAAACTTTATAGACAACATACACTTTTTCACATAAGCTAAAAACGAGTTCGTTGCAGGGTTATATATTGATGAGCAAAATCGTCAGTGCAGCAACTCGATCGAAACCGTTCAGGCATTTCTTTATTTACACCCTCTGATACAATTCAAGTTGAAGTGATGACCATCTCATTAAAGTTATCAATTAGCATTGAAGTTTCACATCATTCAAATAGGTGTGATGGAGTCTAAACAGGGAAAAAGGTGTCTGGAAAAAAATCTGATTACAGTCACAAACGCACCTCACAAACAAAATTTACTTCAACAGACAATGATATTCATTTAATAAAAAAGTCTCGTGTTCTTCTTTCCGACACCACATCATGCATAAATTATGCTGCTAATTAAATAAAATTCAACCACACATCGAAAGTTGCAATGATGTCATATTATATATACTCATTATCGCATCAATACATGTATGTGTATAAAAAAATCTGTTTAATTGATAGCTGCACGCACGATTACGTTACAACAGAAGAATCAATTGATTGCATAAATCACACTCTATGCAGTGTGTATCCTGCATTTTATTTTAAAATTATGACGATGAAAATAAGCAAATCCAAAATCTGCAACTGCTTTCAGTTGTATGTAGGAAAAGTATTAATTCATGATGCTTCCCCAAACCTACAAACATGTTACTCCTACTGTACTCTCAAACGCACTAACCTCTTGTCAACTACACAAACACGACAGCTTACTATAATTTTCCCCCGTCCAAACATGGCGGTATCTTAAGTTTATAAAGAGAGGGTTTATATAACTGGGACGTTACAGCTGATGCATTGAACGTCCTTTCCAAATTTATGCTTGGATGAAACGATATAAAAACAGCGCCCATTCTCGCTGCAGAGAAATTACTGGCCGCCATAGCCCATGAAATGCGCTCTCGTGCACATAGAACCCCTTACATCCAATGCCCATTTACAGGAATGATAAACTGATGATTAGAGAGCATTGCTTTTGTACCAGCGTTCTCCTACGTTATCTCTGGTGGGCCCAGTTTAATCAGTGTTCCCGTGGTGAGGCCGTTTTGCTGTTGGTTCGACGACACACTTAACGTTGTTGATGTCGATGGGTAATTTTGCTGCTACTCGTTTGGTCGCAAATGACACCCTATAATTGGTTACTTTCGGAGTCAAACGATATTCCTTGGACTATGACCGTAATACAAATGTGGGTGTTTTTTCTTATATATTTTAGTAGATTTAGTAGATCTGGGACTTTGTTTAACTTGATACTAGCAAACAAAAAACTGTGTTGGAATAACCGTTATGTTATAAATTGTATAATTTGTATAAGACAATAACAATGACACAATAATGCAGGCCAGGTTGACGGTTATACTTAAGCACAACAATCTTATACAATATAATTTGTTTATATATA